>CM043707.1:34274171-34366423 GCA_023969325.1 Oryzias curvinotus
ATATATTTGGCAGAATATTAATTCGCATATCAGTTTTAAAGTTTTATCCACTACAGATTGTCCCGAATCCAATTCGTGATAGGATTTAATCATGCCCAGTCTATGCATTTGTGGTACTACTATGAGCTTATTATTTTGTCTACTTTAAAGTAAAGCACTCTATTTATCAATTCTAATAGTCTTCTATTTTACCATGAGTCGAAAGTCTGCTTTTGTAACAGTCTTTTTATCAAAAGGGTGGATAATTGCCGATTTGATTGCTTTTATTTTCTCGTCTCTTTCTTGCTCTTCAACAAGATTTATGATGTTATTAAAAGAACGTGACAATACATAGGCCACAACATTGGATTTTCCTCTGATATGTTTTATTGAAGATTTGGCTTATCCAGTATCAATCAGGCCTTCAAAAGAATCGTTTAAACCTTGAATCTGAATTGCGATAATTAATGGGTTATCGAGAGCACTGACAGAATTTTCCATTTTCATCCTCTTAGGAACCCTCAAGTTCTCTGTAGATGTCCTGGTGTTCCACAAGCGTAACATATTACTCGTTTTTTGCTATTCGGGTTATTTTTAGACTGGTTTTGAGCCAAAAGTGTTTTTACCAGTTTGCGCAATTCCTCTATGCCATTTTCATTTGATGGAGCAACGGTTTTGTTCAGAGTTTTGACTGAGCAAGGCTGAACAAGCGATGCAAATGTTAATATATTTTCATTCATTCACCCTTCTAATATTGTACGTGCCTTGAAAAATAGATCCTTTATTATATTATCTTTACATATTTCGTCTAACTGAGAATCTTGCAACGACACATTGATTCTTTTCATTGAAGCATTAATTGTTGACACATATTTAGCGAGATTTTCGTTTAAGTCAAGACGTCGAGTGATAAGATTTAAAAGTAGATTTCGTGGTTTTGAAGTATCTATAATTCCAATTATCGATTCCTTGTAAATCTCAAACACCTCGGCATCATTTAAACTCTGTGAATTCTTTTTATTCCGACGAATGGCTATCTTATAGTCCAATAAATCGCTCCATTTATTTGGTGTTGCTAAAATTGCCTGCGCCATCTTCCTTATATCGTCCTAAGACTTTAAAGTAGCTGGTGTTTCAATATTTTCAATTCGACGGCGCGCATCATCATCCAATTTATATTATTTAGCCAACATTTTCCGCTGATATCAGATAGTTATGTAAAAATAAAGAGTTAAATATCTCATTAGGTACGCGTTTAATAAGGGTTTATGAGTCTAGGACTTCTTCAAAAATATTCTATTGACATTTTAAACAGTATTTTTTGGTAAACATTGCTGAAAGGCTGAGAGATCATTTTATTCTAGCTGTGAAAGACCAAGAAATTCATAAGAAACTTTTTATACTATTCTAAGATGCCTGACTCCCACTCGCAGGAGTAATTAAGGTAAAAAATAGCTAAGAAATATCTAAATACAATCTAGCTTCTAAACTAAATTCAACCAATGAGGATTTAGTAAATTCAGTTTTTGACTTAACTCATCGCGGTAAAATTAAACAGCAAACAAAAATATCCTGCATTAACTGTGTTATGTCCAAAGATCAATTGACTCAGACATTTGATATCTGTATATATCGACCCCAACACATGTAAAGCGCTAGCACATTAATGCTTCAACAGTAAAATAATAGTAAATTTTGCATTAATCTGTTTGAAAAGTTGAAAATTGAAGGTCGCATCGTTAGTTTAACAACTTAATAATATAACTACTGTACCTTGTATTAAACGTGATCATCCTAAATTGTATTCTTTCAATAAAAGGCCAATTAAAAAATGACGATTATGAGCAAGGATACTATATCTATTTTAAGATTAATAAAATAGCTGTAAAAATTATTATAAATTCAGGAGAGTCTATTTCATGTAGAGACCAGAGTTTGTCGGAAGACATGTCTTAGGCACAGGTTAAACTCTTTGCTCGATAGAGGCTACTCTGGAAATTACATTGATATGCTAAGAATAATAAAAGTTCAAGTTGATCATAAAAATTGATATTTATTTTTACCTCTAATGTTGACAACGTGCAATGATCAACCAATTATAGGTTAGAACAGGCTTAGAAAGTTAGGAATAAATCTTAAAATTTGATGTTTAATCAATATTCTTAGTGAAAGAGATTGCAATAATTATTTTAAAATCTTCTTGAATCCTTTAAAGAAGTTTTGAAGAAAATACGAAAAGAATGACAAATTACGTAGCATCGTTCAGTATTCTCGAAAACGTAAAACCTAAGATATTTAAAACCAAAACAATTTCATTTGCGTTAAAAGCATGAATGAGCAAGTAAATCAATAGATTAAAAAAAACAAAATCATCTAAATGGTGGAATACAAATCAACATGAACAATATGGGCTTCTACAATATTTGTTTAAAAAAATCAAACGGTAAATTTGAACCATTGTGGTGATTTTTAAGTTTCAGTTAACAAATAAATAGACTATCTCTCTATCCCAAAAGACATTTACTGATATCATTAAAAACATAAGACAAGAAAAAGATTATCAGTTAAAAACTTGTCGAGGCTTTTCTTCCGATACATTTGATAAGAAACCCTAAAACTTTACAATGATTTCCGCTCAGTTCGGGTTTTAAAAATAAAAGCGCCTACCGTTCAAAGTTAAATCAGTAATTTCCATCTTACAACATTTTATGTATAAAATATTTAAAGATTTAGATGGTGTTACAAGTTTCATTGATGACATAATCATAGCTGGAATAACGATGAGGAGAATCTATCAAATCTTTAAAAGCTGTTTTCAATGCTTAAACTTTACAATAATCGAAGCAAGAAAAATAAGGGTTTTTGAAAAATAATTTCATTTTTTTTGTCAAATAGTCTGTTTAGGGAAGGAAAGACCGATTTCAAAGAAAATAAATTTCAATATTAAGCCTAAGGTCCCCCACTTTCTTTAAGAGTTCAAAGTCTTTTTTGGGATCCATCAATTATTATAGCAGGTTCTTGTCTATGTTACACTCTAAATGTAGACCTGTTTATGAATTGACCAAGAAAACAGAAGTTTGTAGTTGAAGGATGATTTTCAATATATGTTCTTAGATATTAAAAATTCACAATCCTTCATTGATTGTTTAGCTCACCTTAACGTAAAGTTAACTATAATTTTAGGGAGGGATGATTTATTAATTGGTAATAGGGGTGTGCTTCTTAAAAAGATGAAAGATTGTCAAATATAACTAATTGAAATTACATCACGTGCATTAAGTGAAGAAAAAAATTACTAGGTAAAAACTGATCACCTCTAGCAGTAGTGCACCGCGTTTGAAAATTCAATGACAACATGTTGGAAGAAAATTTTTGATAAAAACAGACCATCGACCATTAGAACGCATTTATCACCCATAAAATAGCAACGAAAATATTCTGCCATAAAAATTAATAATATGGGTTTTATTATGTCGTCTTATTCATACGAAATTTTATAAAAGAGGATCTGTCAGAATAATGTAACAGATATTTCGAGACTCCCTTTAACAAAAATTGAAAATTCAAATTGAAAAAAACTACGATTAAGAATAATAACTGAAGAATTTCCTCTTACAAAAAATATAATTGCAGGATAAACAAATACAGATAGAATATTTCGAAAGATTCGATAAATTATAAATCAGGATGGCCATTAAGAAATGCATTAAAATAAACAGAACGACAATTTTTTCATCGAAGTAAGGCTCTCTCTTTTGAGGAAGGAATACTGTTGCTCTCTGATTGTGTGGTGGTGCCACTGAGGCTTCATGCACAGGTAGTAGAATAATAAAATTTGTGTCATACTGGAAATCACTTAATGAAAGAGTTAAATATTATGTTTGGTGGCCAAAGATAAATGAGGATATTGAATCTTAATTACAAGCTTGTCAAGTTTGCAAAAGAACCGCACCAAGCATTCCTGAAACGGCTTTATATCGTTGGAATTAGATCAATAAAATTTGTGATACAGTACATATCAATTTTACTGTAAAAATAGAAAGAGTATATTAGCTTTCCGTTATTTATTTTTTTTTCAAAATTGGTAAAAACTATTTACTCTAGAAATGCTCTGCTAGTAAAACTACAAAACGCTCTTTAGAAGAACTTATCCCTTTCTGGAGATTCCCGAGGATAATTCTCTGAGATAATGAACCTCATTTCACATCTTTTTTATTCAAGGATATGTGTGCTAATTACGGAATCAAATATATCTTTCGACCTCATATCACTCTTTATAAATAATCAGTTAAAAGATAATCCGAATACTGAAAGAAATGTACCTGAAATGTGAAAAATAATAACAACCATGATTTATTTATATCGAAATAATCCTTCTACATCAACACAAACATCTTCTTGATAACCTTAAATCAGAAATTAGTCAAAATATATCAGAATCATCATATATCAAAAGAATTACCATGATAGGGGCAAACAATTCTATTTCTTACTCACAAAGAACGTATGAATCCTAAATAAATGGGGCCAAATTTTAAGAAAGATTTCGGTGCAAAAGAACAGAAAAATTATCTCACTAAGTAATCATAGATGGATTAACCCAAAGAAAACATCCTGATCCTCTAAAATGTCAAAAATATCAAGACAAAAACGAAGAAATTGTATTGTCATAAAAACGTTAAATTCTCAAAGTTACTAAAAATGACCCAAATGAATTAAAGAATTTTCATCATTCATTCAAGAAGATGAATCAAGGAACACACAGCAAGATGATTATAGTTCTAAAAAAATTCAACAATCATTTGACATGCGAACTGAGAAACCAATTACACAAAACAAAGCCTTCTAAGGTCAATAGGAATCACTCGAAAACTCACAAGTCATTAAAAAAATGTTAAGAAGAATGGGTGAGTAACCAGGTCAAAATGATAGGAAATAATGAAACTGATAATTAAGACTACTATGATGATATGCGCTAGCTCAAAAGATTAGTTTTTTTATGTATAAAAATAATAAAACACAGTGGTTGTTAGAGAATCAAAAAGTATATAAACCTTACAAAATTCTAAATCTTAACAAATGAAATATTTTTGATTAGGGGATTTCAGGTTTACTTTCAAAAATAATTCTTTTTTATTTAACTTAAATTATACTCAATTAAATATAGCGGTTTTTTTCGAGAAGTTAGTAAAATTGAAAACTGCCAAAAAAATTGAAAATCGGTGTTTACTACAATTCCGCACCCACGCAAAATGTTTATCCTCTTATTTGAAAATTTAATAATTCGTAATATTCAGATATGGAGTTAATAATGCTGCTTTATTTTTTTTTTATATAACATGATATGTTGCAAAAGGTTTAGTACGGAAAGAATTATCACATTAAATTAATATTTTTTATTCTTTTAGAACTCTTTTTAAAAGTAATCCCAAGATGCTTAGCCTTTGAATTCATAAAAGTTCAATCAATGATACTAAATAAAAAGTGTAAGTTTAAACCTAACCCTGCTTAAGAATGAAACAATTAATAGTTTCTAAGTTTATAAAGTAATTATAAATACAATATTTTCAATCTTTATTAATTCTATTACGATTCATTCCACCAGATGTTTTGAGATCGAAAAAAATGTCTGAGAATGTTACATCAACAAAATTTAGAATTATATTTACATCATTAGGGACAAAAATATAGCTATTAAACAAATAGGACTTGATGATTTTTCTTATAACTTAATATTATTATCAAAAAAATTTTGGGATGGAATTGATTAAATAAATTTTTTATTTAATTCCGAATGCTTAAGATTGTTTGTGTTTAAACTTACGAGTGAAAACTTCTTTTTTTTAAATATTCAGACAACTAATTATAATATACAAAATTTTTATTGACTGCACATTTCCAGCATCCAATGTTCGATAAGATTCATTGCTTTATCAGTAACATAAATATATCAAAAAATTTTGTTAGTAAAGGATTTTTTATTGATGTAACTTTAATAAAATCTGTTATATTTCTCAACTACCTTTTAATGTATAAGTTACATACTTATAGACTGCTTTTAGACAAATTTGATTTAGGCAGGAATCTTCATAATTACTTTGATGTGTATTGCATGTCACAACATTTGCACAGTCTATATTAATATAAAATTTTTCAATTATTAGATTAATAATGAAAAGGAAATAACTGATAATTGTTTTTGAAATTGTCTCATTTTCAATGAACTTTACCAGAAGAAACATATCAAGGCCATTCTTGTAGTTTAAGACAAATATATTTTGAGACCTAGAAAGGATTGTTGAGAGGATTCATCAAAGTATGTTTAGCATTTTCAAGGCAAACAATCACCAGGAGAAATTTTTTATTTCTAAACCAATGATTCTTTCAGACTGTTTAAATTCTTTCTCAGCGAAAAGAGTACCGAGGACGATGAACTTTTTTTCTAAAAATCCCCAAATTTTATTCTTACTGGTGATTTTCGTCACTTACTCGGTGTAAAATTGCTAAATAATTAATAATCATGCTCAGGGAGGGACGATATGGCGTATCTCAAGTTTTAATAGTTGAGTTAGAATCAGATTTGAAAAAAGTAGTCCAGACAGCAGAAAAAATACAGGGGTCAAATCTAGAAGAAGTTAAAATGGCAGGGTCATAGATTAAAGTACTCAAATTATTTATGTCTTGACAAAATCAAGTGAAATGAGTCTGATGTGGAATTGAGTGTCATACATATCAATATTGTTAAATATACAATGACAGGTATTAGTATAAAGGTTAAAAGTCATTTGAATTCTGTTCATAGCAAACCTGATTCTTTTATCTTGAATCTTAAAAATATTTCTGGTTATATGTGCCATTATTTATCGATGTTAAAATAGAGCGGGTTCTGTTCAAGATGTAGATTGAAGTTCAATCATCGATCGCTAACTATTATCCTTAATTGATAGATAAAATCTGGGGTGAATTTTAAATGGTGGTAGACGTTTTAATATTTTTAATTGACAAAAAATCTATTCTAGAAAAGTTATTAATCTTCATATAAAAAAATTAAAGTGTATTCTTAGGAAAGGTTAATTTTTAGAAAATAGTAAAAATATTACAAGGAGATATCGAATACTTAAACTTTACGATACTACAGTGATCATGGTTAATAAAGTGGTCAATTGTTATACTTTGGGCTTTTTTTGAAGTTTATTAGTTTTTAATTAATGTAAATTTTTGACAAATTAACGGTTTTTTGCTGAAAATAATGCAGAAGCATGGATTAAAACCAAATTTAGTTCATGCAAAACATTTATATTTTCATCAAAAAAAAAATGTTTTAGAAAATTGGAGAAAAACGTAAAAAGAACTTTTGGATTGAAAGTTAAAAAGTATCGGATAAGCTGTCAGCTATTGTTTGTTTTTACCAAAAAAGATAAATCCCAAGATTTGGTGTTAATTCCTGTGAAATATAAATGAGAATAATTAAATAAATAGCCATCTAATAAGAAGTAATGATGTTTTAGTTTACTTACTATTTATAAAAAAAGTTTCTTCGTTTACACAACTTTAGTTATCGAAAGCTTGAAGAGAAGGAATAGTCCAGAAATCTTCAAACTAGTAAAACTCACAAAGTTTAATTTTGGATTTTTTATAAATTATTATTAAGGAAAGCTTCAAATCTCTGTCATTATGATTAAGCGTAAGGGATGATATTCTTATAAATATTCCAGTAGTTGCATGCTACCTGATGGCATCATTTTCACGAGAAACTTTGACGAAGAACACTTTGAACACATAAAAAGTGTCTTAAATATATCTAAAGAACATTAACTTATGATAAAATATAATATAATTATTTCACTCGCAGAAATTTTCGAATATTGCTGCTCACATTTATCAGCAATTGATGTACCAATATCCTCATCAAAACTCGAAGCTCTTGCTAAACTGAAAACTCTTATTGATACAAAAGAATTACAAAGTTTATTTTGAGTTATTAATTTATATATATCTCTTTTTTAAAATATCTTGTTGACAGTATGGTCATAAAAATATATTGAAATAAATGACATAATTACTTAAACACCTGAGTTAAAAAATCATTTTACGAAAAAATCATTGCAAAGAAATAAAGTTTCTTAATCATTTTTTGAAGTTTAACCCAAATCGATTATTAACAGATTCTTTATCAATAGGAGTAGTTACCTGCTATTCCAAAAATTGGATTTAGACCAGACAAAAAGCTATTGAGTTTATATTATGATTTCTTACCTGTGCACAAAAGTTAATCTACAATAGAGAGAGAAATTAGTGATAATTTTTGTACTTAGAATCTTTAGGACTCTCTGGAGGAAATATTGTCAAAAATTATGTCAGATTAAAAGCCATTAAAGGCTCTAAAGAAAAATAAGTTAGGATTATCAACCAACTTTTCACGCCTTTAGCACTGTGAATGACATTATTTAAAGTTTTTGAACATTCATTAGATTCAAAAAACTCAAATAATGTTTTTACAGATTCTAGCTCAAGATAATAAATAGTGAATAAAGTCCCTCAATGAATTCTGAATAAAAATTTTTATTTTACAATGAATACTAATTAAAATTCTTTACTTGTTAAGATATACAGAGAGAAAACACTTGTGATCAAACACTCCTAGAAACAAAGGAATTTATGACACTAGATACCCCTACAATGAGCCAAATAACCTTAGAATTTTAGAAAAAATATAATATGAACTAAAAATTATAAAAAAAAATGTCTAATGTTTGACGAATCAATATTGGTTGAAGATGTTTTAAATTAATATATTATAATTGGCTACATAACAACACAGGGTTATTTCCAGGACCGGTGATTGGTCAGGTTTTATGGTGATAGTCAGAAATGTAAAGAGATTCTGAGAATTTCACAAAGAATTGCCCTTAGCTTCAATTTGTAAAAAAGATAATTTACCGGAAATTTTAAACAAGAAATAAGAAGAAAAAAATTATCCTTTCAAAGGAATACTTTTAGATCATAGAATATGTTAGTGGTAGCAAATAAATTAAATAATGGTCAGATTTTACAATTTATAATCTGTTTCCTTTGAGACAAATTTAAAATAATTTAAGAAATTTCCTTTATACTGGATTTTAAGCGAAGAGATTGATAGACAACAAAATTCAGTAATCTTGCAGTTAATTTAACTGATTGTGATAATTTAAAACATGGTAAATTTAACTACTACTTCCTATTATCCAGAAAAAAATAAATAGTTTAGCGTTGTTTTACAATCTCTTTAAGAACCTATCAAGGGAACAGAAGATTCAAGATTTAATGACGGCATATTTTAGTTTTATTCTTTAAAGTCAAAATTAGACTTTATTAATAACATATTAGTCTTTCTTAAAAACACAAGTTGGTAGAAAAATTCCAAATCTAATAACGATTGAAATTCCAACTTAACATATAGTTAATCGAAAAAATGTCAAAAGGATTGCTATAGAAGATAATTTAGTATGAATTATGTTGAATCATGTTAAAGGACTGAAATGTAAATAAGGCATAATTTAAAAACAATTATAGGACAGCAGATATCGAGTAAAAATTATTTGAAATATTTTAAATCAATTCAATAACCAGACATAAATGTAAAAGACACCTTAACTATTATTGGTCCAGAAAGAAAAAAAAGAACAAAAATATTTAAAAATTCACATTTAATGATTGAATTTCTATTAAATAAAAGAGCCTAATTCTTTGTGTAAAAATTTATAACAATTAAACAAAAAAGATCAAAATGCTTTAGAAAAAAAAAGAAAAAATATTTGCAGTGAAAAGGGTTGAGTTTGGTTATTTTACTAATAGTTGTTTTGCACAAATACGAAATAAATATCATTTTCTAAAAATTTTAAACACATCCGAAATTTTAGACCTGTATTATCTTAAAATTGGATCATTTAATTTTTTTGAAACTTTTTTTTTATTTATAGGAAATAATGACAGTGATAAAATAATGAGTGATTTCGTTTTTTAAATTAGGTCTACAAAATGTTTTTTCTGTTAAATTTGCAGTTTTTTTGATTCCAATGTGATATTTCTCAATCTTAATGAGCTGATTCTTTAATTTCTATGCTATGGCTTTCTGGTATTTGAAGTTTTCGACCTTTTCGAGAATGATGATCTCGGCATTGGTGTTATACAAAAGATGTTATTTGTCTTTTTCAAGTTTTACCCTCTCAATTAAATGTTTTTGATTGATTTTTTGATTTCAAAGCTTTCATTATTGGATTGTGCTTAAGGGCTTTCTTTTGAACAGACATTGCATCAAATTTCGTTTCAAATCGAATTGCAGACATTGAGCCCAAGTATAGAATAATCAAAATTTTTATCAACCTTATGTAAAAGAAATAATGAAATTAAACGTTTAATGGTCAAGGAGAAAGCGAACTCTCAGTCCCTGTGGATGATTTGATTTCATTGAGCTAGTCAGAGGTTTGTGCTAGGATTGAATCATGTACTTTTTAATTTTAAATACATTTAAAATTTTCTTATTGTAAAATATTACCGAAAAATATATTTTTTTATCGACTATGCCATGGTTTCTGTGGGAGTAAATATCGCTTCTGGCACTGGAAGAAAATAGTTTTGAGCTTTTATGAATATAGTTGTGAGAGTAAAGCTTCTTTAAGTCTGAGAAATAAATATTTAAGTAAAATTTGTTTATTATCTGAATTGAGGGTATCGATGAGAATTTTTAGTAATTCTTTTCGAATGACAACATAAATCTGAAATTCTTCTAATATATCAATTTTCATTCTTTCTCAAAAGAACATTTAAAGAATAGGTCATTTCTGACATGTTTAATAAATCGTTGATATTACGTTGAAATTCTCAGGGTGGATTAAAGTTCCCTGATATTGGTGAATATATTGAGATTTAAATCATAGAACTGCTACTTTATTAGATTGTTACACAGAAATATAAATTTTAACCTTGACCTAATCAACCTTATAAACTACAAACTTCAATATAAACATTTTTTTTTAATTTAAAATTTTTGAAAGAGTTTAAAACTATTTTTTTTTCATTAAAGTTTAGATTTGGATTTTTTGATTGAATAGTAATTTCACATTATTAGCTGAACATTAAGATTATTTTTTCAAGAATGAGTTCAAAATTTTTAATAGTGACACTTTTTATTCTTTATTTTAATTAATAAACAGATAATTGATAAAAATTTTAGCCGATTCGTAAATACAAGCTTTTCTTCTTTTGATTCCTTTTTTCAGCATTGTTAATATATTCTTACGTTAGGTCATTGGTAAAATTTTTTTAAACCCATTTCATTATTAAGCATTTTTTTTAATAAAGAATACTAATTAGTATTTTTTATCCGATTTATTAAATATCCTAAAATATTCCTTTGAATTATTTTTTTAACCTAACTTTTTTTAAGATTTATAGAAGTATAAATCTTTCTGAAGAATATTTAGAAGAATATTTTGACTTTTCTGTCAATTTTTCCTTTAACCCTACATTTAGTCAATCCTGTTTAGATTTAACAGCTATGGATATCATGTATTAATATATAATGTCCAAAATATACAAAGGTAATCTATTTATTTTGGATTGAATCATTCTCTGCCTGAAGAATTTCTTAAAGGGCCTGTCTAAACGATTGAGTAAGCGTGTTTGTGTTAAGAGTCTTTATTTAAGGATAAAAGACAATATTATTTTTTCTTTAAAATAATAAGAATCCTAAATATCAACTAAGAATTATTTTATAAAAAATTAGTAACCCTTGACTATTTTTTCAAAGACAAAATCATCACATACGACCAATTAATATTGAAATAGCATGCTGATAATATCTATTTGCATGAGATAGTTTTAGATAAATAAATTTTATATCCGTTTGCTAATTATAAAACACACTAACTTTGTAAAAAATTAGAAATATTTATTATTTTATTTAATTAAGATACTAATATTTTTGTATCAATAATCGGCCATTCTTCAACAGTCGTTTTCATGTAACATTTTACCCATGCGACTATTTGTCTACAAGCAAGAAAAAATACAAATATCATAATTTTGAAATGAATAGATATTTTTATAAAAAAATTATTTTTAATATTTATTTTTGAAGTAGCGACTTTTCCAAAAATTTCAGCAATTTAAATAGGACATTCTAAGGATCTATGTCCTATTGATCAACACTTGTCACACATTATCGTAATTTAAATTTAGATTTTTCTATCTATGTGGTAAATTCTAAATTATTGAATCTTTTAACAATGTTGTCAAGTTTTGAGGTCATTTAGTGATAATTATTGGATAAAAAGAGTTTAGGTTATGAATTTACCCGCCTGCATAACTTCGTTGAAGTATAATGAAAAATATTACCTTTTATTTTAATTTCTGTGAAATTTATATTATGTATTTTTTATTATCTGGTTTATTAAGAAATCCATAAGAAGTCTTAGAACTGTAGAGCTATGCTGAGGCAAAAGGCAAATAACTTTTTTTTGTTAAAAATTCTCAATCTGGAAAATTAATATTCAGTAGGGAAATACGAAGAAGTTTTTTAAAGTTTGTTTATTAGGTGCTTGGATTTTCCTGCAAGGAATTATCTTTAATCCGAACTCTTTTTAATGGTGACATAATTTTTTGACATAAGGAACAATTTTAAAAAACGAAATTTTTTTTAATTCTTCCGGAGTCTACACGATGAAATGAATGCTAAAATTATTATATTCATGTTAATTTAATTTTTTAACAAAAATGGTAAAATGGTGTCTTAAGGTTTTTAATCAAAATTTATGGTGAATACGAAGAGCTTGATTATAAATAGCAAGTAGGTATAATTAATTTTTCTGAACACTCCACAATTACCGTAAAATAAATTGAAAAAGTTTCAATCAATAATTAATTAAAAATCTTTCAAATATTGATGTATCAAACAGAAGATGTAATTGAAAATATTATTTTACCGACTTATATGATAAATTTATTTTGGCTATATGGCGATTCAAGAACAAACATTTTAAAGATTATATCTAAAATAGTTATTATTTGTTTCTAGAATTTTTTTTATTTGGAATTTCTCTGAATGTTAAAATACGAAAATTAATCAAAAAAGATTTTTTAAAACGAATAACGAGACAACCACAGATAGAATATAACTGATTTACTCTGGGTGTGTTGATTAGCCTGTTAAATTAGCTTCATTGGAGTTAATAATTCAAAAGACTTTCACCCTCATACAATTACCTTTTTAGATGCTCAAATGTTGCTAATTGATAGGAAAGCTTTTATGGATCATTTAGAATCTTTGACAAGATTAATTGTAATACTTGACCAATCGATTCTCTCTAGGTCTAAGAACAACGGAGGAACCGCTTTAAGAGCTAGTTAGATCCTTCTAGGAGTAGAATGAGGAAACCATTCATATTAATAATCTTGTCTTTCTTCAAAGAAGAAAAAGAGATACACTCTTTCACATAATTGAATAATTTTTAGAAAGAGTAATCATTACAAGGAATGATCAATGAGCAACATATCAGAGAAAATATAATCTCGGATGCACTCTATACCAGGTTGACCAATCAAAAAACTTTCAAAGTTTTAAATATCCTATGATCCAAATACAAAACACGAAAAATATTTGGTAAAGGAATGTACAAATATCTTTTTAACAAAAAAATTATAAAAAGTAAGTTAATTTGACTTTATTGAACATATATTCAATTAAAAATATAATTGATATTGTTTCATAAAGATTTAAAATAAATAAAATAAACACATCTCATATTTTGAATGCTATTTTTTATATAAAATTCATTTTATTTCTAAAATTTTATTAAAAATATTGACGGTTCTGAAATAATTGCTTAAATTATTTAAAAATCTGGTCATTATCTTTTTGGGATCACCAAAATGATAAAAAAAATTATACTAAACAGTGATCAATATTGTGGTTTTTCAAAATATTTTTGGCAATCTTTCATCTGAGAATTCATACTACTGACAATTAATGAAAAGTATGTGGAAAAAAGTGTGCTTATTACTAAATATAAAGATAAATTTTTTTACATTGCTGATATAATCAATGAAAATTATACTATATTAAAATTTAAATTGGCGTAATTAGCCACCGACACAAGAATATAAACCATTGTCCGCATTATTAATGTTGCAATTTACCAAAAATCATAAAGGATAATTTTCTCATTTTTATGCTATTCATGCATCAAAAAGTTTTAAATAAAAAATGCCGAAAACTATAATCTTTATTTGAAAATAAGTATTTACATTGTTTAAAAACACATTCTTAACTTACTATTTTTTTCGTTCTTGAAGTTTTCTGTAGCATTTTATTTATAATTAAATTTATCGATGTCTATTTGATGTGACATTAAAACTATCAAATTTCGTTTTTCTCTATTAATTTTCTGCATCTTTGGATAATTTTCAGTTTAGAATCCTATGCGATTAAAATACTTTATTTAGGAATAAATAGTTATTTAATGAAAATCGTTAGAAAATAAAAACAGAAAAAAAATTAATTGAACAAAAGTTTAAATGGAATATTATAAATATTTTAACCGATAGCAACGTTTCCAGATAAAATTGTGATTGAATGTCTGATTAATTTGTTCAATCGCCACGAACGCAAAAGTATATCATTCTTGAAGGTAAAAAATTTTCTCAACATCACTTTACTTCTGAATATTTAGTAAATGAAACTAATAATTAGCATAGCAATGATAATTATTTAGTGTAACAAACTTATTTAAAAAATAGTATAAAAGAGAAGAATTAATATCCTTGTTTATAAATTAATTAATGTTTGAAACATAAATGAGAAAAAAAATCTAATTAAAAGGTAACTTACCAAAATAATCTAGAAAATAATTCTTAATGAATTATATATGTTTTATTATTTATCGATTAGAAAAAAATTTTATGTAATTCTTAACAACCGTTAAAAAAACTCTTGATTAACTTAATGTATTAAAATGCAACAGCATTTCAAATAATCGAATGTTTATTCAACAAATAGCCGAAATTTTGAGCAAATGTAATATTCCAAAAAAAACTTTCTGACGTGTTAACTTGTAATGTGAACCTTTGATAAAATCATTATTGGTTGCTTCATGAAATAAACTGATCAAATTAGACTAAAGTTTAATTTTTTGAATATTTTTTTTCTGAATTATTATGAACAGAAAATTTTTTAAGTATTTTCCCTTGTTTAGTTTATCAATCAAAAATCTTTTAAAATTTTTCATTATTGAAAAATCATCTATTTTATTTTATTTTTCCCCACTCATCAATTATTACACGAAAAAACACATTAACATAGATTTGTTGAAATTCTTTTTAATTTCTACAAAATAAATGTTTTTAAAACATTTTTGAATCGATATAATCTAAATATTATATTGTTTGCAGCTTAATATTAGCCTTCATATACAAGTTCTCAATAAAAAGCCAAAACCATGCCAACGGATGGAATTGTCAATTTCTTGGCGGCTAACGGTTCGACCGTCTGCTGTTTAATTTGTATATTTTTAGGTTAGAGGCGATGTTAGTTGTAAATTTTATACGGGTAAGTGTTGGTTTTTCTTCTCTGTAAGCTGTATGTGGTAAGATGTGTGACTTTTTAGATTAAAGTAGGAATAGTTTGGTTCTTTAATTTTTACTAGTTAAGTGTGTTTTCTCTGTAAATTGTAGGTTGAAAGTGTGGTGGTAGCCTTATGTGTTAAACTGTATAAAATAGGTCTAAGTCGAAGTTGTACATGGCTTTAAGTAGTGCCTCTGTAAGGTGAAGTTGCGGTGTGGTGGTTGGTGACTCTAGAAGTTGTGGGGGCTAAGTATAGGTGGCTCTGAATCTGTAAAGTTTTATCCCTACTGTTTGTTCTAGTTTTAGCTTTTGTTGTAGCTGTATTGCTGTATTTAGTTTTAAACTGAAAATTATCTATAAATTATTTTGCTGAAGACTGGCATACTGCTACCTTTTTATAAATCTATTAAATTATTATTTTTAGGTAAATCATAATTTAAAACAATGCTTTACGATAAATATTTATTGCTATTTCTTTGCATTTTTCAATCAAATCTATTAATTTTATAAAAACTCACTGCTTTAATTTTTACCTAAAACATTAATTTTGAAAAAAATTTTATTTGCTTTATTAATACTCATCCATGATGCAACTATTAGGTTAACAAAAATAGTATTCCATAATTTATGCCTAAAATTTTTTAAATTTATAAAACTAAATAAAACAAATTTTTAAAAATTTAAATTTCAAAATAATTACTCAAAATGTTAAAAACGTTATTTTTTCAAAAGAGTGGCTGTCGATAAACAAAACAACATCAAAAGATTGTGCAAGAAAAAGAAAAAATTTTATAATTTTTAATTTTAGCAAATATTCATTTAATCAGTGAATTCAAAAAATTTTAATTGCTGAATATTAATATCTAAATATCTCTGTCGGAATATTTCACAAGCCCTATTGAACTTTACATGCAGAGATATGCTCCGAACAAAAATTGGATTATGAGAAATCTTATCGACATGGATTCAACTTCAAAAATTTTCACCGAAGTAAAAATTAATATATTAAGAAAACCCTTTAAAAAGTTCCATACTAATATACATTCTCAAAAAATTACAAATAGCAATAATTTATTTCTAATATACTCTTGGTATCAGAAACCTCAGTATATTTTTTTAACATGGCGATGTTTAATTATTATATCTCGATAAAATAGGGTTAATCGCCTAATGCATTGATGTAATGATTACCAACATTAAGCAAAAGGGTAAAAAATTCTTTGTGTTTGATTTCTTTATTTAAATGGACATAAGCACATCAAATTGGTTAATGGACCGTTTTCTTTTAATGTTAATTGTGTTTTCCATTTGTATTTTATAAAAATATTTCATTATGACACCAACAAATTTCTTTCATAAACAATGTCAAGTTTAAAATATTGTGATATTTAAACAAATTTTTATCTCAAAATAATATTTTAAAATGTATTTTCCTATTACTAAACTCTGAATTTAAATATAATTATACGTTTTTCTAGTGTTAAAGAATTCTTAGAAAGAAGAATAAAAAGGGCAATATTTAAAGAAAACTTACTGGAAACAATATATTGTATATTTGAATAGAAAAACGACAAAAATCTGAATTTTTATCATGAAAATATTTGACGAAGTCTCTAGTCTATAAAATCAAGAATAATTAAATAAAATAAAATTTTTATGTTATTTATATTTTTAACCTTAATAAGAAAATCCCTTTTATCTTTTTTTTATTTTTATCAATAATTTTTTTTAATTTATTTCTTATTCTTTTTTTTCATTTGGTTTAAGTATATATTTTTATGTATGGTATCTGCGACATCATATGTGGGATACCGTGTAATTCTAACTATTTTAAGAATATCGTGATAGTTTTTTTCTTATAAATTTTATTGCTATTTTTTGATTTAACAAAATATAGACATATCTCTTTGAGAAGCCATTCAAACTCTCAAGTTTAATTTTTATTTTCTTTCATTTTCTCAAGTCTTGATTAATTTTTGTGAATATTCTAAAATATGAATAATTTTTAAAATAGAAATTAACATTTTTTTCTTTAAGAAGGGGAGTTATGAAAGTAGTAAAATACAAAAATCAACTAAACAAACTATTGAAAGCCATGATAAAATGTCGATTCCGCTTATTCTTAGTGCCACTTAAATGGGAAGAATCTCAAAGAACAGATACCAAACCAATAAGCCAACAGTAAATTTATCCGTTAAATTATTTTAGTAAATTTAAAATCAGATTGCATATGATGTTACATTTATTCGCATGAAATAAATACATACTTAGAATTTGATAAGATGTGTAGTAGTCTCCTAGATATTCCGGGCGAGTAAGCCGATGTTATTCAGTTAATTATAAAACTCGAATGTGATAAGTGCGGGAAATCATATTTTACAATTGTATTTTTAGAAAAATTCCCTCCATATAAAATGCCGAGAAATGATTTGACACTTTCCAGTAAAAATTTTTTTTTTTAAATTAAAGGTCAGCCACCTAAGGCAAGTTATTATTAACTTGATACGATAACTTTTTCATCAAAATCTACTCAAACAGTGTTTTAGAAGAAGGAAGTCGACTGGGTTAGTAATTGGTATTACAAGAAGGACAAAAAGAAATATTAAAAAGAAAACGAAAAGGAATGAGTCAGAAGTAGAAGAAGCAATTGATAAATAGTTTTATAAAATATAAGTCATTGGATTAGATATCAAGAACCAAATATTTGTTGTGAAGTCAGAGAATTTAGGTTAAAAACAAGACTTAAAAGATTTCTAAGCAACTGATTTAAGGTAATTGAGATGAATAGCAAGAGTAATATTTAATTTTTAAAAGCGAATTTTCAAAAGATCAGTACCAACAATTAACGTTCCCAACCATGGAAAACTATGAAAATACGACATTTTTAGAGAATTGTTCTGCTGGTTACATTTACAATGAATGTGAAACCTTCCTTAATTATCTTATACACAGGATAGTTCCTTTTGCTATAATCACAAGGCACAGTTTAATGATATAAAGGCGATTTATCGCATTTCTCTGTACTTTACAAATATGTCAGGCCCAACAAACGAAAGCTACTGATCATTAGAAAGATGTAAGTCCTGGATGCTTACGGGGTTAAGAATGGAGGGTTTACCATTTATGTAACACGCAGACAACAAGCAGTGGATGACTTCCGAAATTTTTCGAAATTAGTTTACAACATGAAAAGAAATATTTAAAATAAAACACATAAAAAATCTTTCGTTGAATCTTATAAAATATCCTATACATCCTAATTTTGAAGTTCTAAAAATGAACAAAGGGAATTTTTTCCTTCTAATACCTAACATTATTGTAACCGATAAACATAGCAGTTATAAAAAATTTAACGACAGTTTATTGTGGGAAATTGGTTTATTACATATTAAAATTTTTTGATGAAAATTTATTAAAAATTTCTAAAACAGCCAATTAGATTAGATGAAATTTTTTTCTTTTTTCAAGCAATCCAGTATTTCGCTGACAGTATGCAAGCAATTAAAACCACAATCATACATTGCTCTTTTACTAATTTCATGTTTTAATCCGTAGATATTCCCGAAATTTAGAGCAAAAAAATAAATGATTTTATGCTTTTAGTCGCTATCATCATGTAGAATTTTATAAAATAGATAAAAGTTTATGTTTTCATTTTGATAATTAAGACTGTCAGCATAAAATTGAAAATTTATTAAATCAAATAATAAAAAAATTGAAGAAGAAAACAATGATAATTATTCGTCGCCTATGTGAATATCTGACCAGGAGGAAAAAATGCATGACTATGGAAGTCGTTATTTTATGCAGAAGGAAATGAGGGAATCCTACATTCGTACTGAATATCTTAGCAGATTTTGTTAAAGTTAAATGCAACAAAAACAAAAGACCGACTAGAATTAAGTCATATTTTACATGAAAATAAATTGTAATCTGATACTAAATATTTCTTTATTTTTAATTTGAGTTATATTTTTTTCTAAATAGTTTATAGGGCATTGGTATTTCTAATTTTAAGAAGAATTAATATTTACTTTATTTGTTTACAGCTTCCAAGATTTAATAAAATAAAATAATTTAAAAAAATGAATTCTGTAATATTATTAGTATATTATTGGTTATTGGCATTAGTTTAAATAAAATTTAACTGAAATGAAATGATGTAAACTTCTTATCTTTAATACAGCCACTTAGTTGGGTTGAATTAAAATGTCTTTATGTGTCTTATTAAAGCCAAATCAACTGTATTCGATATGGAACCAATCATGTTTCTTGAGAAATAGCCGATTAATTTTTAAATAATTTTTTATATTTTTTACAATATCTTTTTCTATGTAAATTATTTACATAGGAATTTAAAAAAAAATTTAATTCATAATTTTTTTCTCACATTCCTTTAAAAGAATATCATTATTTGTATAATGCAGGAATAAGTCAAAAAATTAAGCAAAATCGTGCATTAAAAATTAAAATTTAACAATAAACTATTTTAAGATAAATAAAATATTCGGGATTAATAAGATTTTTCTTAAAATAACTATGATTTTTTAAAGTCTCTTTAAAATTAATATTATTGACCAAACACTTTTTTTACTAACTTTCATTAGAAAATATTAGTGATCACTTTCGAAATTGATTGTCTGATAAAAATATTAATAAAATTACAAATAATTATTAATGTAAAAAAAAATTTTAATAAATATGTTTTTAAAATTGAAATATATGTAATAATTTAAATTAAAAATTATTAAAATTTGTTGATAAAATAAAAACAAGATTGTCAATAAATATATTAGCATTATCATTAAAAACATCTTTAAATAAAGTTTTATAGGTTTCATTAATAAAATATAATATATTATCCTAAATTATATAATGATAAATTTTTTTAATTTAAAAAATCGTATTTTGTTTGATATTTTTTATCATTGTAACACTGCATTAAATAAAAATTCAGAATTTTAATTTTAAATAATTTTTCAATTCTCAGTAGTGATTAAGAGAATAAAATAGAATAAAAATTTTTACGCCATAATTAAATGATAAAAATACATTTAGATATATGCTAGTAAATTTTTTTAACCAATGATGTAGAAAATGAAAAGTATAAAAATATTTCCTAGCAGAAAGTTTATATTTAACTTAAAATTAGCATTCTAGAATAAATTCCAATCGTCAAAATTTAACTGTTTGATATTTTTTTATTTAAAATTTTTATGCCAATTTTTTGATAATTTTTTCTGTTCGATTAAAAATAAAAAAATTGATTTATTATTTGAATAATATTTTAGGCTACAACATGCAGATAAATTTTTTAAACATTTTTATTTATTTTGTCAAAGTTAATATTAATACACTCTTCTTTATTGTATAGACATTTTATTAACGATAAATCTTATTTTAATTCTTCAATTTTTTATACAATTTACGTTTTTTGCGTTTATTTTATCACATCATTAAATTTATATTTGTTGTTATTTAAGGTCTGTTTAGTCTTAACTTGTCTGGAAAAGAATTTAATAAATAGTATTTTCATAAATATTTATTTTTTTAGAAAATTATGTTGAGAAAAAAAAATTACTTAATTATTTAATTATCATGATTTACGCAACAAGAAATTTTTACATGATCTGTAAAGTTAATTTATATTACCTCTCACAATATCTATTTTTAATGATAATAAGATTTTTAAATAAAATAAAATTTAATAGCTTTAAATATTCTACAACTTAAGAAAAGGATAAAATGAATTTTAATCGTTCAAAGATTTTAATACCGGACAGGAAATAAATCGGGATTAAAATTTTTTTTCGCAAGATTAATTTGGAATAAACTAATTTAAATTTTTTTGTATTTGGATTTTATATTTAAAATACATGGTTAAGTAATCTTATTTTCATATAATTTCTTATTATTAAAAATTTTTCAAATAAATTTTTAATAACATGCAAAAAACGTTGAATTTTATTTTTAAGAATTTATTAATATATTAGAATGTTCTTAAAGTGTTAAATAATCTCAGAGTTTGATATTTAAGATTTTAATTTTACAATACTTTCAATTGAATTTGTTCATAAAATATTTTGAGATTCTAATGAAAAAAATTAGATCGATCATAGTAAATTTAATTCTAAAATTATTGAAATTTTGAACAACTACTAACATTAAAAATGATAAAATAAAAACTAATGCGTTTACAACAACATTTTGAAAATTAAACTAAAAATCATAATTGAAAAAAAAATTTAATAGATTATTTTCTAATTATTTTATTAAAAGATTTTGTTTAATATGCTATATTTGTTGGATTACATATTTTATTTGATTGTTAAATATACGTTTTTTATTGATTTTGTTTTGATCAGATTTATTTTTGATTAATTTTCAGGTTTATTAGGTTGCAAATTTATATTATAAATTAAATTATTTTCAAAAAATTAACATGTATTTATAGACCGTTTTAAAACTAAACAAATTTTTAATCAGCATTTTAATAATACATGATTTAAAAATTTCTTTTTTAAAACAAAGTTTAATTTTATTAACAAAATTGTAATTACAACACTAATAGATCATATTTAAAATAATTACAGAAAAAAAAGAAACTCTTATCATGATGTTTGTCTTAAAAATATATTGTATGAGAATCCAATGAACAACACATGATGAAAGTTAAAAATTTTGCAACTAAAATTTTATCAATAGCATATAACAAAATTTTTGAATAAATTTAAGAGAAATTTGTTTAAAAATTTATTGAAGTGTCAAAAAAATATTTAATATAATTGATTAATAGACTTAAATTTCTATGAAAGATTAAAAAAATGAATATTTAAATTTTATTTTGGGTTTGAAAAAAATATAAAAATTTTGTTTTGAAAAAATTGCCAAACTATTCGGATTATTTTTGATTTTTAAAAAAAAATACAAAATTAAATAAAAGGAGATTATTAACTATATTTATAAGTTGTTGCAATGGCAAAAATTGAAAGAATAAACTAATTATCTTTCTAAGCATTGATTTTTTTAATAAGGTGAGCAATTTGAATAATTTTCTTTTGTATCAATCAAGCTCTTTTTTCTTTTTTTGCAATAAATATTCACGAATATCATTATTAAGAAGCCAGGAATCATAGTAGGCAAAGGAAGTCCATCGAAAAGCGTTTGATATGTTATGTTCTTGAAATATTTTGCATGTATCACGATTACATGTTTTACTAGGATTACTTATTATACACATTTCTAAGATAAAGATACTTTCTTACCATTTCCACCACAATCACACTCTTCGCCTTCATCAATAACAGCGTCACCACAAATAGCCCATAAAAACTTTAACTTATCAAAAAACTAATACTTTCAAATATGAATTTTCTTGTTTAGAATAACTTAAGATTTCATAGCTTAATTCTTCAAAGCAGCAAATATCAAATGTTTGATTGTTCTTTTTTAAGTATTCACTAAAAAATGTTATGATTATATTTTTTCAAATAACTAAAGAAATTCGAAATAATTCAAGAAAGATGACATACTATTCATTAACGTAATTATTGCCACGGTTCACCTCAAAAAAATAACATTCACAGTAATTAAGTATCATTGTGGGAAATACAGCTGAATTTTTTCTATAGTCGTCATCAATTGTCAACGATAAAATAATATAAATTGTGATATCCGCACAATAAATATAATTTTCTAAGTTAGTTTTAACCTATTAGAAATAAAATAACACACATAGAATATTGGTTTTGCATTAGAATAAAAGACATCATAATCAAATATATCATCTCCATAATATCTACTAAATATTAAATTTAATTAAATAAAAATTAATTATAGATAAATCCACACCTCATAATGATTAAGTAAACATTATTTTTATCTGGGTTTTCCGTAAAGCAGTTCTTTCTAGCATCATTAATGAGAGAATTATCTGGGAGAATAAGTTGTTGGAAATTATCGAAAGAAAATAAAATATTGTGATATGCAAATTTCTAAATATTAGAACATAAAAAATAAAAAATATCAGATAAATAATATGTTAATTTATGTTAATATGTCCATAAAATAATACTCAAAAATATCACCAAAAATTTTAATTCATTTTTATTAATACTTATTTATCTCAAAGAAAATTTCTTTAAAGTAAAAAAAAAGCAATTGTTTGGCATGATTAACCGGGCAAATTATATGTATATTTTTTACTTAAATCATTTACAGCAATGTTGTAGATTATTAAATTAAAAAATAAATCTCTCAAAATATTTATAAAATAATGCTAGTATTAAAAATAAGATTGAAATTTTAAAAAAGGAAAAATTGATTTTTTTTAATTTTTACAAGATCGGTATTTTTAATCTAACTATTATTTATTAAATTTGTAAAATCACTTAAATAAATTCCCTAAAGATGAAAATTTTTATAAAATCAAGCGAGATTTTTAACTAAATTATAACTAAGAATATTTAAGCAGAAATTTTTAAGTTAAATGATTTATTAATAGTTTATTATAAAATTAATTTATAAAAATAATATTATTTTGGCAACAATAATTTTTATAATATTAAGACTTTAAAATGAATTGTAAATAAAACTTTATATAATTTTTCATATATTTAATATAAGATTAATTTTTTGTTGTTTTTAAAGAATTTCTTATCATGTAATAAGTGTAAATTTGGTCACATAATAATAATACTGGTTTCAATTTAATATTTGGCATTTTTACACTATTTCTGCAAAGTAGAGTTTTGTGACTAACGTTAAAAACTGATCAAATATTTGATGTTATGGTTAATGTGTTTAAACAAATAAAGATATTAAAAAGCATGATTTTAAATATTAAAAATTATAATTTAATTATAAGTCATATTATTCTATTTCAATTATTTTTATTGAAAATAATTTATATAGAGAGTTAAAAATTTTTTGTATTTATTTTAGATAATTTTTCTGTATGTATAAAAAATCACAATAAATTTGAATTGCAATAAAAAATTGTTTAAAATTTAAAAAATTTTATGAAAAAAAAATTATTTTTTCATTAGCATTATCGCAAACTTATAATATTAGAAGAAATTGCTTGACAAGGTCCATATGTTTATTAAAGAATAAAGTTTTCGAATATTAAAGTGTCAAAGATAAATCATTATCAAAGGCAATAAAAATTGCTTTAAAAGATAAAAAATACAATGATATTAGTCTAAAAATAGATTTCAAAACAAATTATTTATAAAATATATCATGTAATAACAGTTTTATATCTCATTTGAATAGATAATTTTCAGATAAATTTTTATCACTTATATTTAAAAAAGATTAATTTATTATCCTAAAACTATAATAAAGATACATATCCAATACTTAAAATTTTTTTCTACATATTATGAGAAATATTAAAAGAAAAATAATTTAACATTAAATTAAAAAAGGTTTAGCTGTTTTTCTTCATAACATGGTGATAATACTAAAGCTAAATTACCTTGTTAGAATAATTACATTTAAGTTCAATGAATAAAATAATGACATAGCTAACTATCAAAATAAAAATAATTTAAATTTTGTGGATTACATAAAAAAATTATGCAAATTAGCTGAATTATTAGCAGGTTTTTTTTAATTTAATGGTTTATTTGTTCTTTTGTTAAATAGCATAGTAAGAAAATTTTTTTTACTGTTTTCAAGATTAAAACAGTCGATTACGCTTAATTGAGTAAAATAAACAAAAAAACCTAAAAAACAAATTAATGGTAAATTTATACTTTAATTCGCTACAAGTTCCCTTTAATTATGAGAGTAAATTAAAGATCACATTTCATATTTTGTTACACATATTATCGGAAAATTCATATACAAAGAATTTGATACGTTAAGTAGTTTTACAGGTGATTGAGGCCACAAAAGCTGAACTATATCAGTTATAAAAACAAATCCATGTGTTGACTGTCTCAATTTTTGTGCATTTATATCGTCACCAATGCACCTAGAATTACCAAAGCGTAATCATATTTAAAAAATTTTTTTTTTAATTTTACTCTAAATAAAAAAACAAGAAATGATCGACGCAATCTACTAAAATTTTATTTTAAGAAAAAATTAAAAAGTAAGCCAATTAATGCAAGTTATTTTGGGCTTGTTGAATTAAATGATGTACAAAAATCTACCGTATGTCGTGTTTTATATCAAAAATGACAACTGCGTGAGGAATTAGTATTAAAGGATTTAGAAGTAGTAAAATATAATTGAAAACGCAAGAGTGAGTATTCAGTGTCGAGAAAGCCCTCGATCAATGGTTTTCTGTTTAAAGTGGCAGAGGCGTAAATAACAAGCGCTCAATATTTAAGGCTAAGTTAGAAATGTTAGCTAAATAACTGGTCCCAAAAAATTTCAAAGCGAAAATTGGTTTTTTATTACGATTGAAAATAAAAAAATTATTAAATTTAAAACAGATAACTGGGAAACGGTTTGGTCAATGAGTGAAAAATTTTAAAAAATTTTTAAAATTTTTAGGGAAATTTGTGCTTATGACTTTTAAATTGTTGATGAACCCTTCCTTTATTATATAGGGCTAGAATAGACATTTTCTTAATCTATAAAAATTGTCCTCTTTTAAATGAAAGATGGAAATAATTACTGTGTTAGGCCTTTACAATTATATCTGGTGATGATATAGGCAAGCTACAGATCATATAAAATAGTGCTAGACCTAGATGTTGTAATGAGGAAGGAATATGGAATTTACCTTTTTGATTAACCAGCAAAAAAATGCGTGGATGTCTTTAGAATATTTATAAAATATCGTATTGATTTTGACCAAAAATATAAACTTTAAAAAATAAAAATTTTTGTGCTTGTTGACATCTGTGAACTATATCATCATTAAGACCATCTACTAAATATACAGCTAAAATTTATTCCCTCTTTACCACATCTTAAGAGGAAAAAATTATCATAGGATTCATAAATAATATTAAGAAATTATATTCCTAAATATCGATCAATTACATTTTTGAATTTATCAATGAAAATTTATTACAGAGTTCAAAAACAGCGAGAGAGATAACTTCCAAAATTTCATTTTTATTAAGCAATACAGTTTGTCGCTAACAGTTGAAGAGCTATAAAAACAAATACCTTACAGAACTGTTTACCAACTAAGGCCTATAACCCTTAAATATTATAATATTTATAAAAATGAAAAGAATTAGTATAAGTTGCTAGATCCTATTAAAAACTATGAAGAATTTTAAATCATTGATAATAATTTCCAATTTTACTATAATGAAGACAATAGGGATTTAATTGCCAAAGTTATAAAATCAAAACGTGAATAATTTTAAGATGATGATGAATCATCTGGGCTTGTTACAAACCATTTCGCAAAATATATATTTCCCAGTGCCCCTTTATTACATAGTTAGAAAAACGAAACGAGTTCTACATTCGAATTGAATATCTATTCTCATTTTGTACCAATAAAATGCTACAAAAATTAAATTTGGACCAGATTTTACTCATGCTTAAAAAAAATTAATTTTATGAACCATTGTTATATTTTTTTTGAAAGTGTAAATTAAATATGTATCTGCAATTTATCGAAAAAATTTATGTTTTCATTATGTAATTTACAGTTTCCAATGATTAATAAAATAAAAAAACTGAAAAAATATGCATTCTTTAATTTTATGTGTATTATTAGTTAATGGCCTTAGTTTCTGAAGCCATTTAACTTATTTGAACAAAATTAAAATTCAGATAATTTCTACAGCAGCTTAATATAGAAAAAATGAAACGTCTTGACATTCCTAATTAAGTGAATTCTACATACTTTATTTGTCAGTCTTGTTTTTATATTTTGGTTATAAATATAATTAAAGCCTAATAAATACTAAAATTTATTCATAAAATCATATTAAGATTTTTTTGAAATATTCTTAGTAAAATATATTTAAATAAAAAAGTGATTAATTTTAAGAAACTAATAAACAATGTCAAACTCTTATAAATATAATGCAAGTTGTTTTGATTACAACTAAATAAAATTGTACGAATCGAACTCGACTGTGCAAATCAACTTTGGTATTAATAAGTTTCTAAAAATTTATGGTTTTTTAAGATCTTTATAATTTTTTAAAAGAATTTCTCAATTATTTGACAAATTACACTATTCATTTAGCAATAATAATTATCTCTAATCATTTATGCTGTTTAAAAAAGGAGTAAATTCATTATGCTAATAAGAATCTTTCTATAATTGTTTAGAATAAAAAAATAAAAAAAGGATATGGGTATTAAATAAAATAAAATGATTTGAGGTAAATTTGAAATTTTATTAAACAAAGCACACTTTTAAAATTTGAGAATTCAAATAGTTATTTCTTTTTAAAATTATATTTGCCAAAATACTTTTTTTATTTATAATAAAACTAAATATTTATTAACTATTTTTATTATTAAGAAATTTTTGTATCATTTTCACGCTTAAAATTAATTATTTTTTGACATAATAAATTTTTTGAATTTTTTTAAATTATTCATGTTTAACTGATTTTTTTTCAAAAATCAATTAAAATAAAAAAATACACAAAATATTTTAAAATTTTGGCATTAAATTTATGAATGATAATCTTTCCCTCAACTCTTAGAAATAAATAGGTTGATAAATTTATTTAATAATTGTTCAATATTATAAATATATATTGTTTATTTATCGTGTTTAAAATTGATAATTGAAAATGAGCTAAAAATTATTATTTTGTAGAAAATGATTTAAAAAAATTGAAATATTAAAATCATAAATCATTATAAATTCAGCAGAAATAAAAATAAATATCTTTAGACTTTGACTAAAGACATTATTTTGCAATTCGTACCAATATTTATAAAAAAATATTTAAAATAAGTTTTAATATAAATTTTTATTCTCAAAGTAAACACTGCTGGTTGGCAAATTATTACATTATTTTGTTATAATAAGCATCATAAAACATATAATTTAAGACGAATTAAAAATATAATTTATCATAATATAAATGACATTTAATTTAATAAAAAAAATAAAATTAATTTAAAAAAAGGATAAAACAGTAAAATTGTCAACGAATAAAAGTAAATTAAAAAAATTTTTTTAATATGTTTGATCAGAAAAACACTTTTTAAAATACAACTTTACTGAAAATTAAGGATATTAAATTGTTCGATATAATATGTAATATTTTGAATAAGGTATTATTTATCATCATGATTTTTTTTTTGTCAGAGAATTATTTTTAATTATAATGTTTCTATCATCATTAAACCGTACATTATAAATTACTGCTACTTTTTCTGACTAGAATTTTTTTCCTCTTTTAAACTTATACAGATTTAACTATAAAACTAAATTTAAGAGTATGCTGCAGATTAATGCCATATTTATGTTTTAAAATTAATGAAATATTAGAATAAATTGAATTTTTTTGATAAAATTTTTTAAGTATTTTAATATTTTTTCTTATAGATAAATACAAAAAACGTATTGGATAGTTTTCTCTAATTTTTTGATAAGAGAGCTAAAAAAACTACCGAATATTCGGTTAATTTAAAAAAAAATAGGACAATTTATAAATTTTAAATGACAAAAAAATCTGTCAATCGTTGAATTATTCTTCAGTAGAAGCTAGTTCTTTTAGGTAGCTCATGATTGATCAAGTTAAAAACTATATAATTTTATGATAAGAAGAAAATATTTCAAAAATATTATGAATTAACTTTTTAGTCATCATGATTAATTAATGTGTAGAATATATGCTCAAAACAAAATTATATGACTACGATGTGTTTTAAAAATTTCTTAAGAATTTTATTTAGGGAATTTTTAAAAACAAAAGCAGTCTAATATTTCTGATCAGAATAAAAATCATTATTTTACTAAAAGGATATATTTTCCATAAAACTAAAATATTTTTTACATTAATTTTTTCTGGTGAGTAAATTTTAGTAATTTATATTTAAAAAAAATATAATTTAATGGAAAATAAAATAATAAATTAAATCGAATATCAAAAAGAATAAAATCATTTTTTTCACAAATCATATAATTTTTAATGATTACATTTTTTTGTAAACAATAGACATTATTTGATAAATATAAAAATTGTAATGTCAAAACAATGATACATTAATTTTGTTAAAAGTAGTATTAACGTTTCATTAGATTCATTTAGAGTTTAAAAATCAATTTTTCTTATTTATCATTCATTAATTATATTTTTTGAATTAAGAGATATCATAAAATAAATATTCTACGTTCATAATTAATATTATTTACTCGTTAAAAATATTTTAGAATTAGGAAATAATTTCTTTAACAATAAAAAATATTAATTTAATGATGATTCCAAGTTTTTTTCTAAGAATAATAAATATCAAAAAAAAATTCTAACAGATTTTGAACCTTATCGAAGATCAAAAAAATTTTAACTGCTAAGGAAAATTTTTATATTATTACATCGTTTTAAACACATAAGTATGCAAAAAACGAAGTATAATCGACGAATCTGAGTTATTTAAAAGATTTTAAAGTAGTTTAAAAAAATTTTATTTTTTCCCGTTAGATTTCTTTTCATTAAATTTTTTCAAAATTTTGAAGAAAGCAAATATAACTTTAGATAAGTATTTAGAAATTAGATTAATTGTTGGAAATTACAACTCAAAAATTCAGTTTCGAATTTAACAAAATTTATTCAGAAAAATCTCTCAACCTTAGACTTAATAAATTTAAAAAAGTCTAGCTTTAAGAGAAAAAGAATTAATTTTTTTCGGAAGGAATGAGATTTACCAATTAAAGCATTTTTTTCGGTGAATCCTTATTTATTCTTACCTCATCAAATAAAAGATATGTGGATATCAATAAAAAAACCAGAAATTTATACGTTAAACTCCAGAGGTAAGAAAATTTCTTTAAGTGTATTATTTCAACCTATGGTGTCACATATCAAAAACCGATCCATGATAAATATGAGGCTTTAATATTTTATATTTTTTAAGAGAAAGTTTTGTAAAATTACTGTATCAAAAAAATCCATTTCTAAAAATTATAATTAAGATAGGTCAACTCTGATTAAGTTAAATAATATTTAATAAAATTTGGAGTTGAGTTTTTTTTCATCATTACAATCTAGCACCTAATCCAATACGAATTTTGTTCATAAATCAAAAATAATGTTTGTTTAATCAGACCCAAAGAAGCCTCAAAAATTAATCTACTAATTAATATCCAGAGAGCAATTAACATGATTCCTAGAGGTTATGGTAATTTATTAGGTGTTTTTAGTAGAAATTTACAGTGATTCTAAATCGAAAATAATAATCCTTAGACAATATTTTTTATCAATAAAAAAATATACATGCATGAATAAAAATATATCTTATTGAATTCTTAATATTAATTAAAAATAATTTATATCTACTAAACACAATATTTATTTTAGAATACAAAATATTTATGTATGAATGCAAAATATATATTTACGAATGCAAAATTTATATTTACAATACAAAATAATTATTTATGAATATAAAATATTTATTTGCAAATACAAAATATATATATTAAAATAACCGAGTATTGCAGATTTTAATTTTTTCATTTATATATATTTATGGAAAAATTTTTAATAATTTTTTATTTTAACAAAAAATCAAATATTTTGAACATTTTTTATTGAAAAAATGATAATCATTTAAATATGCTAAAATATTTACCCTTCTTATAAGTGTAAAGACGTTTTTTACAAATAAAATGACATTTTTTTCGAAATTTATTGCTTTACTCTTTTTAAAATTTTAATTTTACTTGTTTTATGATAAAACAAACGTCGATAGATAAATAAGAATTATCGCTTAAAGATAAGATATGATTCTTTTCTAAATTATTTTTTTTTCATTCGATAATAATACCTATTATAAAATTATAATTACTTTAATTAAAAGAAAAAAAAATATTTTGATCATGTCGAAATTTTTTTTAGAAATTCACCTTCACTTGAAGTTTAAAATTAAAAAAATTATCAATGATCGCATGCTCAAAAAAAAGACTATTAAATATTATTATTTACATTCAAGAAGATTAAATTTACAATTTTTATTTACAAGTAAAAGATAATTAGTTTTTTTAAACTATTAGAAACAACAAAGCATCAATTGAAAAAATGTACTATTAATATGAATTTATGTTTACAGATGATAATTTGAAGTTTATTTTTTAAAAATTAACCTCAGAAACCGGTTTTAATATAAAAAAATTACAATGAAATCATTTTTTTATTTTTCTTATCTTAGAAGATTATCCTATGAATGAAAATTATTAAATTTTAAGAATATTTAATATGATTATTTAACAGTTTTCTTTTAGTTGTCAGTTGTAATAACTTCTTGTTAATCACTTTTTAAAACGAAAAAAAAACATTTTCATAAAAAACGGAGACTAAAACGTTTTTTTTTAACCTGAAACCATTTATTAATAAAATATTTTGATAAATTAAATCATATTTAATGTAAACATTATAAAATAAATGAAAAAATTATAAATTTTATTACATACAAAATAAATGGAAATAAATCAGCAATCATATTTTACTCCATAAATCTTTAATAAATTAAGTCGATAAAACTCAGTTAAGTAGATTTGTAAAGATGTATCGTAAATATTATAAGTCATTCAATATTTAACGATGTATTAATTCATTAAGTAAGATTTCTTGAGCTATATTTTTAAGTCTTGGGGAAATTCTCTAAAAACAAAAATATTTATTTTAAAAAATATTTTTTTAAATTAAGGTAAAAAATATTATTGCCTTATGACAAAATATCGATCATTTGTTTTGTTACACGAGTTTTTTTGAAAACAAAAATAATAAAAAAATATAATGAAAGAATATCGTTTTAAAATATATCTTAAAATAAGTAAAAAAAATATTTAATAGTGAGATATTAATTAAATTATTTAATCTAAAAATAATAAGAGATAAATGATAAAAAAATTAATCGATAAATATAAAATTAATGAAATGAACAACAAAAATAAAGAAATAAAATATTTTTTTTATACTCGATATCGATGTTTAAAAAAAATCATTTTAAAATTTGTAAACATTATATGAAAAACTATATAAGCCTCTACCTTCTAAAAAATGAGAAAATATTAACCTATTATTAAGATGGTTTTCCTGAGTTTAAATTTTATTTTTTTTTTCAAAAAACCATATTTGATATAATTTTAAAATGATCATTCTTAAAGTTATTTTAAAATATATTCATTATAAAATGAATAAATAAAAAAATTTTGTTAGATTTTTGAGTTTTAATGACGGTAATATTTTTTATAACATTTCAGGAATATTTAGTTTTAAGTATAAATTTATATAAGATTTTAGTTAACCAATTTGTAATATGATTGTTATATTTTGCAGACTTCTAAACGATTTTAACGGTGTTGATATGTTTTATTTGATTTTCTTTTATATTTTTGATAACTGTATTAGCTCTTTGTTTTTTGAAAATAATTATAAATGATTTTTATAATTATTTTTTTAAAATTCTTAATTTTTAGAAAAAAATTTTTTCATTATATTTTTTATTTCACTTTTTTTTGATATTATCTTTATTATGAGGTTTAACTTTGATTATCTTAGCCTGCCACTTTAAAATATTTTTTATTTTTTAATCAAACGAATATATTAAATTTAAATGATCTGATGATAAATATTTTTTTTTGCCATTTTTAGATTATAAATTGATTTTAATCTCATTTTAAATAATTAGTGTGAATTAATGTTTATTAAAAGATTTAAAACCATTATGCTTGTAATTTATACATACATTCTTTGTTTATAGGTTTTGATAAATTTAACATTATAAATATTTATTCTAAATTTAACATAACTTTAAAATTTACTAAGAATATAAATCATTTAAAAATATTGAAATTGAAAACTAACAATACTGGTAATTTATATTTTATTTAACAAAAATATTTGATTAATCAAGCAATATGCAGTAAATTTCGATCAATATAAACAATGTTTAGACTAATTAGGACAGTAAATTTAAGATCATATTACATATTGATGTATCGCATATTCTAAAAAAATATATGTTGATAAAATTTAATGTAAAGTCGTAGTTTGACAGTTGATCGGCGTGACGTAAGTCGATCTTATTCAGTAACCAAAGCACTTCGTAATAGAATTGTCAATTGTTGCATATATTATCAGTCACAAATACTCTTCGCGCATTAGCATTTCGTTAATGTTTATATTTCAATTTTATTTTTCTAAAATTTGACTCTTCTTAAAATTACTAGATATGAATTTTTATTTTCTATTAAAATTGATTTTCTGGATAAAATAAAAGATCAGCCAATGAATAAAAAGCTTTCTTTGGCTTCGATAACTGATATACCAAAATCTAAAAATTTTCTGTTTCAAGATAATAATGAAAACTGCGTGAGAAATAGTAGTACAAAATTAAAGGTAGAAAAATTCTTTAGATAACGCATTGGAAAGTATCCAGAGTCGAAAAAGCACTCCATCAAATGTTTTCTTTTGTAAGTGTCAAAGGCGTAAATAGTTAAGGCGAAATATTGAAGGTTAAGTCAAAGGAGTTGGCTAATATACTGGATCGAAACAATTTCCAAACTACCGAAGTTTGGAAATCTCGATGGAATGCAAGACAAAAAATTTGATTTAAATAAGCATAGAAAAATAGTTAATGCCGATAACGAAAGTGCCGGACAGTGGTAAACTCCTGAAAAGTAAATTATTCTGAGAATTTTTGTGGTAATGACATTTACAAGGCAAATGAAACTGGCCATTATTATAATGCAACAGCAGTCGGATCATCATGCTACAAACATATTATATTTTCTAATAAAAAAAACGCTCTGAACCGTATTAATCTGTCACGCTGTACAAATATGTCTGGTACTACAAAAGAAAGCAACTGATCAAATAAAATAGGGCTAGACCTGTTGCTTAAATTAGATAAGAATGGAGGGTTTACGATTGGAGTATCGCCGACATAAATGCATGTATAACTTCGAAATTTTTAGAGATTGGCATACTAGATAAGACAAAAATTTAAAACACAAACCAAGAAAAATTGTATATCTTGTTGAATATTGTGTGCCCCATAATCATTTAGACAATCTAAAAAATATAATGCTAGAATTTCTTCGTCCTAATATTACATGGTAAGTTCAGCCAATGGACATATGAGTGATAAAATATTTTAAGGTATTGTATCGTGGGAACTTTTTAAATTACATATTAAAATCCATTTATGAATATTTATTAACATATTCCATAACAAACGCTGAAATAAGTTCAAATATTTCCATTTTGCTAGTTATACAGTTTGTTGCTCAATGTTTGGTGGGTAAAAAAAAACGACCAAAATATGAAACTGTTTTACTAATTGTGGCGTTAAACTTTTAGATATCTCCAAAATTTATAGATATGAAGAAAATGATGTTTTTTCAGTTACTATTTTTAACTAAGAAGAATTTTCAACAATGGATAACAAGTAACCATGTTATGATTTTCATGAAGTCTGTGAGGATTATATTTTCGATAGTTTTAAATCAAATAATGAAAAATTTGAACAAGAAGATTTTGATACTGAGTCACCTGAGCTTGTGACTAATAAGGAAGCTAAATAGTTTTTGACTGTGTTAGAGCGCTATTTTATGCAAGAAGAAAACGAAGAGAGTTCAATATATTCATTGAATATCTATTCAGGTTTTTAAAAAAGTTAAATAACACAAACTAAAGACTGATTACACTAAAATAATGTTCTGCAATCAAATAAATTATATCTACATTTCGACTCATTTATGTTTTTAATTTGAATTTATTTTTATATTAAAAGTTTATATTAGATAAGTATTTTTGTAATTTATTTAAAAATTTATATTACCTTATTCAATTTACAGTTTCCAAGATTGAATAAAATAATATAATTAAAAAAATATAAATTTTTTTATTTTATGTGTGTATATTTGTTGACGGATTAAGTTGCCATAAATCAAAAAATGAATTAAAAAAAGGGAAATCTTGCTAATTGGGAGAAAACGCCTAGGTCCATATCTTTACCAATTAAGCTGAAATTACTATATAACCTCAATAGATATTTAAAATTAAAATAAAATAATTGACTGATAATTTATTTTATCAATTAGGAATAATTTTTAATTTTCTTTCGATAATATAATCCTCTTTATTGAAGTTTTATAGTTTAACAAAACTACTGCTCCTGGTATCGAGCAATATTCAACTAATACTAAAATACAGAGGAGTTTTTTTTTAATATTAATTATTTAGATTTTATAAGACGTGTCTTATTTTAGTCTAATAATAGATAATCGCAATGAGGAAAAATGACGACAGCTTACAACAAGCATCATAACTGTATTTCTTTCCATCACCGCATAAAATATTTACTTAATTTGAATAAATTTCATTCAAAGATTTTATTTTTCTACCTTTGTATTTAATTTGGATTGTTAAAGAGGATTTAATATTTCGAAAAAAAAAGTTTTTCTTCATCTACACTATTAATATTGATCAGTTTTGTTAGTAATTATGTTTCCGACTGTGAATCTGTATTTATCATCCCTTAATAATTTTAGAATTATCTAATTATACCACAGGATAATGAGTATAAAAACACAAGAAATTTAGGTCCATACGAAAAATTTTGCGATAAAAGCGATAATTAGGATGTTTAAATTGTAGATACAAAATAAGCATTATTATATACGTAAGTTTTTCAAAATTATTTACATCATTATTTAACATAACAAGATGAAGTAGAAGAAGAGAGGCATTTAATCCGAGACCTATCAGCAGGCAGTAAAATAATTATATGAAAGATTTCTTATTCTACATTTAACAGAAAAATTTAGGCTCGCTTTTATATTCGAAAATTTAAAAAAAAATTAAAATTAATAAAAAGAAAATTTTCGTTAAACTCTTTGAAATAATTAAAATATCTCTTTCTTCTGCTATTTGAGGATCATTAATAATCCGAACCACATATTTTGAACATGTTTATCTATTTTTTATTTTATTAATTAAAATTTGAATTTTTTGAGTAATTATTTTTACTTCTTATAAGTATTTTATATTTAACATCGATAACATTAGATTACATTTACCAATAACATTTTCTAAATAGATACCAAGAAATAGTAAAAGAAAAAATTATTTTGAATGTCATACTACTCTTCAATATGTCTAATTAATCCTATTAATTAATAATTTTTAAATGTCTATTGTTAAAATATTTTGGTCTTTGAGAATCACAATAAAATAGGGTGATAAGTACATTTTCCAATGTTTTAATTAATTTAACAAAAATTTCATATTCTAAGACTTGATAACTTTGGCTTTTGATGAAATTATAATTTTTATTAAAAGAAAAGGTTGGAAATATTTTTTTAAGCATCCTGATAATATTTTAAATGTTAAAATGTTAGCATTTTATAGTTTAAAATTCACAATGATTTTTAGCTAATAATATTTGCATATTATCAGTTATTCTTTAGGCGTAATCATGACGTTTTTTAAATATTAATTTTCAAAAGAAAATAAAATATTTTACATAGTAACAAAGATGTTAAAAATAAATAAATGCATAATTTTGACTATAATTTATCAGATTAACACATAATTACAAATATAAACTCTGATCTTATGAAGTGAATGTGATATTTTGTTTATTTTGATATCATAAAAGCCTTTTCAATTATCTTTATCAGCAAATTATAATTTTCTATTTAAGAAGAATCTCATATTAAAAAAAAATATTTCATTATTGATAAAAACTAGAAAGAAATTTTTTACATAAACTTCTAGTTTGTGTATTATTTTTTATTTTTTGTATGCCTTAAAATTTTGACATAAAACATTAAATAATTTCGGTGTGGTACAAAATTAATGAATTTTTTAAATAAGATTATCATTTGGAGACAAAAAAAAACATTTTTATAAATAATTTCTCCTTGTGTCAATGTCATCTTTACACATTTATGACAAGTTTAAGGTATGTGAACTATGATACCAAATAATATCAAAAATATTTCCTTCTCTGTCCATGAATTCAGAGTATTTTTTTATCATTTTATAAGAATTTTTTAAATAAAAGTTGTCTTAATGTATGAAATTTTTACTATGATCCGGTTACTACTAAATCTCACGAACTTTTCGTTTGTATTTAGATATATATTTGTTACATAATGATTTTTTATTTCACTTTTAAATTTACATAAAATTTTAAATCTATTAAAATTTAAAAAGTATCAAATATCGATTTTTTGTATTAGGATAAAATTTCAAAACAATAATTTTAGCCAGAAAAAATAGAAAAATTACCAACGTGAATTTGTGAAGTTTTTCTAGTCAAAAATAATTTATTGGAAATACAGTGGACATTAAATATGCATCATTTGTATAAAAAGTCGTTTTAAATCAGATGTATGGATTAAATAACCAAAAACTTTAATAAAAATCAAACATTATACAAAAGATAAGCAACAAAATTCCTCAGTTATTAAACGCATTAAAATGTTCATAAACTAAAACAACTAAAAAAAAAATTTTTAAAATAAATTTAAAATTGTTTGAAAGAAAAATTATATAAATATTTTATGCATCTTATTTTTTTTATTTCTAAATTAATTAAGTCAATCAAAAACCTTTATGTTATTATTTTGATAGGATCAAATTTTTTAAATTAATAATATAAAATAAATAGTAAATTAAGTTATTACTATATTTACTCAGCACTAAAAAATTCCGTACTCATGTGCTCTGTGATGTGTTATATCCTCACTTTAATCTTATACTTCTAGCTAAACTTTAATTTTATTACATCATGTTTGAGTGTCTGAAAACTTTTCTTATGATCACATTTTTTAAGATAATAATTAAATGACCATACTTTAGGCTTTTAAATAAAATTCCAAGTATCACTGAGATAGCGGTACTGAGTATCGTCTAATAAGATGCGTTCATAACATTAATTTTTAACATTTCCTTTTTGACATTGTTACGTATCTGACTGTATCGTTTTTTATTTAACACCAAATTTCTCGAGAGACATTACACTGATGTCGGATAAATTTTAAAAATAAATTATCGTAAAAAGTAACACTTATGACTTTTAAGAATCCATTACACATAAATACAAAAACATCGATGAATAAACGAGCAATACTGGTTAGAACAGTTTAACGAGACATTGCAATGAAAATTTATACCTAATCTAGATGAAATTATAGCATTTTTAAAAATTTAAGATGCAAAATAAATGAAAAAAATGATACAATAAATTTGAATTTTTAAATGCTGATAGTTAAAAATTGACTTTTTGAAAATTTGCTATGATGGGCATGTCATTTCGATTTTAATAGATTTCTGAAGTTCATGGTTGCACCTGTCTAGTTTATGGTCCATAGAATATATTAAATTTAATTGAACAGAATACGTTAAGGCGTAAATTCACACTCCAGATTAACGATAAAAAATACAGGATAATTTATAACGTATAATTTTATAAGGATACTGCCGAAGTCATAAAAAAGTAAAAACAAGATCGTTTATGTTAAAAAAAGGCTTTATATAAACAAATTGAGATTTTTTATCACAAGAATAAAATTAAGATAAAGAATCGGTGTTCTATCGAGATAAAGAACAATAAAATTGTAAAAACGTTACTTTTAATTTTATTAAGTTCTAATATATTTTTTTATCAATATACTTATTCCAGGAAAAAAAATACGTTTTTCAATTTTTTTATAATAATAATATTGAGAGTCATTCTAAAATACCTCAATGTTTGATATTATGGTAAATTTTGTCATACGTTGTTACAAATGGTGTCAAATAATATACTGATCGTACCTGTGGTTTTTGGTAATAAAAATTAATCATTTCTGAATTGTGTCAAAACAGTTTACTCTCTTCCTTTTCAATAAACTCACTTTTAAGTTTGATCAAAAAAAACACTCTTAAATTATTTTGGTCACTTTAGTCGCAAAAAACCAACACACAGTGCTTTTCCATTTGACCAGAATGGGTTAGTGAAATTCATATTAAATTAAGCAGATATTTACTTACAGTAAAACTGGTGTTCCATAAGCCAAAAGCTTCGGCATTATTTTTTTAATTAGTTTATTTGTGTATATATGTCATAAAAAATATTTTAATATTTTTTCGAATATAATTTAATTATAAATATTTCATGATTCATTGCCAAATTTAAAACGATCGCAAAATTAATTTTTCAAAAAAAATATCTAGTCTATTTTACAGTAAAAACTGAGTGAATATATAAAAAGCAATGTACCTAAATTTTCTTTTAATTATGCAGTTATTAGTATCGATAATTTTACTTAAATTATCTATCAATAAACAATCCAATTAGAAAAATCTTCGTCCTTGTATTTTTTCTGTTTTTGTTTGTCTTTTCACAACCGTACTGTTCGATGAGAAAATTTTATCAACAACTAAGACATACGATAAAATAAAAATTTTAATTCAAACCTTTCAATTTAAAAGATATTTCGAAAAATACAATTTATCCCTTATAAAGAGTAATATTCTGATAATTTACAAAATTATTATTTACATTTAGTTAAAAATTATAAAAACAAATATATATATTTAAACCATGTGAAAATGTATCGCGAATACTTGAATGTAGATATGTCTGATGAGGTTATTGACCGACTTGAGAAGCTCACGCTAATCGGAATTACAATGTTTAAATACAACAATATACACGGGTCATAAAATATAATCATATTTTTTACAACAATAGAGTAAATTTTAATATATAATAATTAAATTGATTTGGTTGATAAAAATGAAAGGTTCTTAATTTTTGTGAGACTGTAAAAACCATATTATTTATTTCTAATAAAACATATGATGACAAATGTTGCAATCCTAACTCGAATGAAGAGTGTAATCTAAAATACAACTATTTACTGGGAATTTTAGTTGATAATGAATATTCAGCTTTAAAATCTAAAAAAGCTCTATTTACAAGTAAAGAGAAAAATCTTTCATAATATATTTGTTTTTCAATTCTTAACATTCCTAGAAGAGTATGATTCACTTTTTGATATAAGAATTTTTGATTCAATGTTCAGATAGTTTTTGGTGATGAGATTCTGTTAATAGAATTCATTCAAATTAATTTTATATTGCCAAATATTTTGAAATTTATGAAGAAAAAAACGTATTAGGTCATGATAAAAATGTGAAAATAAGTGCAACTTAACGGTTTAATTAAAATTTTATCATTAAGATTCTGTGTAATCATAATTTTGATAAGGAGTGTGAAGTTTCATACAATCCTATACAGGGGGATCAATTATACGTTTTCAAGGATGGGAAGTTAAAATGCATAAATAACGCTGAAAAAACGGAAACGTGCGAAAACTTTAATGAAATCCTAATTAAATAGACAACGAAACAGAATGGAGCGTTCATTGTTGTAAAAATGCAGGAACGTGCAAAGTTTCTTTTTAATTTATTTAAGGAAGCAGATTAAGAAATTCATTTTTACTACAAAAAGGCATTTAAAAAAAAATATTGTAAAATTTGGTTTTGCGATAATGAGTGCCATGGCCATGGAAAATGCTCGGTCTAATATTTGTGAATGTGACATTTTTCATGATGGACATTCATGTGATGGATATTTATGCAATGGTTTACATGTTGAATTTAAAATCAAAAAAGGTTATTAAAATTAGAGATTGTCGAGTCTAACCTGATAATGTTTAGTGTGAATGTTGAGGCAATATACTTTCCAAGGAACTTGAAATTATTCGAGATTGACCAAAGACATCTTCTGTGCCTTGTTTAAGAATTGCAAAAGAACTCTATATTTTTTGTATGAATAGGTAACTTTTAACTGCAATATCACCTTTCCCTTTATTCCCGTGAATATTCTTTTGAATTTAGACAATAAAATTGAAATCTACAAAAGAAAAAATAAATAAAACAAGAAAACTCATTAGAAATTTTCTTTTAATAACTTCAGCAGCATTAACAATTAGAAATGTGTTAATTTTTAGACTTATTTTAAAAAATATATGATATATTTATAATTGGACGAGCAGATAATGAAAGAAAAATAAAAATATTACAGAAAATAAGAAAATGAAGGTAAAAAACTATCATTTTAATTGTTTAAATAAAAAAAATTTATTTGTTGTTTGTCGGATTTATTTTGCACAATTGTCTCTTCTATAAAAAGTAATATAGTATAACATTTTACTAAAAACCAACTTAAAATACTCTTTCTGTATTTATACAAAAATCAATATTTCTGAATCTTGGCTTTTGATTAATAAATAGTCAGAAACCTTCGTAGATTTTTGTTAGATTATTTTTATTAATGGCTTAAAAGTGTGATCCAACATTTGGCTCAGTCAACAATGAACATAAATTATTCAAAGTCATCCCGTTGGCTCGTGGATGTGACGTAAAAATTTGGTTCAGCCGGATCGAGATGGCAGCAGCAAATATTTGGTTATGAACTCGAGGATTGGACGCGGGAAGTTTTTTTAGCAAGTCAGGAGGATATCTTTCAAGCTCTGGTATCTCTTGGATGTAAAGAGCAAACACCTTACCAGGAGGTAAAAAGAATTATTTGTGAGATATATGGAGACACTAGAAACAATTTTGACATCCAGACTGAGTTTCATAATCATAAACAGAGAGATATGGAGACACTTGATGAGTTTCATAAGTGGTTGAAAGCTAATGGAAATCTCGCATATACAGATTGGGATATAAATAAGGTTGACTCTATCATAATGAACATTTTTATCGTAGGTATTCACTCGATATTTGTAAGAAGTTCGCTCAAAATTCGTCAACCTGGATCCCTTGTAAAAGCCTTAAGTAAAGCTAAACGTATTTCTTTGATTTATTCTTCCAAGGCTGAATCTGATTTGTGACTAATTCAAGTAAATAAGAGAACACCTATGAAACCCCTGGTTCTTCTATTTGTTCCATAAAACAGACATAAATTCACTAAAAGATTCACTACGGAAAATGAAGAAACAATTCATCATAATCAAACCAACCGTTCTCATCAAAAAAAATATACGCTGCTTTAAATGTGGACGATTAGGTCACGTAGCTAGATTTTGTCGTAATTATGTTCTTCTTTCCTCTTTTTATAACTCAAATTTTTTCCTTCTAATTGGCAAAATGTTTGGGTCACCTATTAAATTTTTGATTGATTCTGGCGCCTCTGTTTCAGTTTTACACAATATAATTATTCAGAATTCAATGGCAGATTATAATATGGATAGATCTGTTGAAATTTCTTTGGCAAATGGTCACAAAAAAACGTCAATCGGTTCAACGTCGGTTTCTTTCGAAATTGAAGGAAAAAAGACAAGCCAAAAATTTTTAGTTTTTGAACGTTTCATTTACGATTGCATCATTGGACTAGATTTTATATCCAAACATAATTGCCTTTTGGATTTTAGAAATAGAAAAATTCTTTTTAGCGAAACGAAATTTGTAATAGAAAATGTCAAGCTTCCAGAAAATAAAAAACATCTTAACAAATCATTTGATAATAAGAATTTTTACGATCTTATTATGAGTTTTTCACACCCATTTGGTTAGGATAATAACATACATTTCTCTCCATTTGTGCAACATGTAATAAATACTAATTGCCATCAATCTATCAGAGTGACTACAAGAAAGTTTCCTTTGAATCTTAGAGAAAAACTCAAATCCATTATTGATTAATATCTGAAGTGTGATATTATTGAGAGCTTGGAGACCCCATGGTCCTCAAACTGTCTTTTAGTTAATAAGAAAAATGGTGATTATCGTCTTTGTGTAGATTATAGAAAATTGAATAAAATTACGGTAAAGAATTATTTTTCACTACCAAGAATAGACGATATATTGGATTCCCTTAACGGTGCAAAAATATTTTCTTCAAATCGACCTCAAGTCAGACTATCAACATATTTTAATCGATCAAAATGGTCGATCGAAAACGGCTTTTAATTCACGTTTTTGTCTACTTCAGTTCAAGCGAATACCCATTGGTTTATGCAAAGTGCCCGCTACCTTTCAATCACTTATTAAGGACAACACTGAAGGAACTCATTAGAAGATGCTGTTTTGTTTATCTCGACGATATAATTGTTTTTAGCAAAGACTCGAAAAATCAATTCAAGGACATACGAATGGTAATAGAAGCATTAGGTAAAGCTAATCTAAAAATAAATTCACTTAAATGCAAGTTTAATCAAAAAGAAATAAACTCTCTTGGATACATAATCGAGAGAAAGGAGTTCGGACAGATCCCCAAAAAGTATCAGCAATACACAAAATGTTACCACCAAAGTCAAGAAAAGAACTCCAACGATTCCTTAGACTGCGCTCATACTATAGAAAAATTGTTTCAAATTTCGCTGAAATATCAGTTCCTCTTAATATCCTACTAAAAAAAGAACAAACCTTGAGTTGGGATAAGAAATGTCAAAGAGCATTCGAACTTTTAAAAGAAAAACTAATTGAAGACGTAATTTTGGCTCACCCAGATTTTTCACGAACTTTTACACTTGATAGCGATGCAAGTATCTTTGCTTTGGGGGCAATTATTTCTCAAAAAATAAACGGAAGCGAAAGAGTTGTTGCTTTTGCAAGTCGTGTTCTATCGAATACGGAAAGGAATTATTCGGTGACGAAGAAGGAAATGGTAGCAGTCATGTACGGTGTAAAGCATTTTAAAGCTTACCTACTAGGTAAAAAATTCAAAGTGAGAACTGACCATAATTGTTTAAAGTGGTTCAAAACATTTAAAGAACCCGAAGGACAACAAGCAAGGTGGTTGGAATATCTTTCTCAATTCGATTTTGATATTGAATACAGAAAGGGACAAGAACATATGAATGCAAATTCCTCTCGCAACCATGTAAAATAGTTTCATCGATTCAAGAAAATAATTTTCTTCTTAATCAGGAAACCATAGTTAAAATACAAGACGAGGATTCCGACATAAATCACATAAAACAGTGGCTAGAAGATGATACTATTCAAATTCATTCAAAATGTCACAGTTTATTTTCGAAAATTTTTTATGGGAGGAAACCAAATCTTATAATAATTGATTAAGTTTTGTATAGAAAATATGAATCTACTATGGAAACGTATCTTAGAGTAATTTTACCGAGAAATTACCATAAAGATATCTTAAAAATTTATCACTATTCACTATCGGAGGTTAGACATTTATCATTTTAAAAAACTTTTGACAAAATCGTGAAACGATTTTATTTGTATAAAATGCGTTTTGACGTCAAAGCTTGGTGCATGTCTTGAGTAGTCTGTCAGCAAAGAAATAGTCTTAGCCGAAAACCTATTTCTCCTCTCTCAAGTTGGCCATTTAATTACCCCTTTCAAAGAGTGGCAATGGATATTTTAGGGACATTACCTACAACCAAGAATGGAAATCGATGTATATTGGTGGTCGGAGACTATTTTTCTAAATGGACAGAAGTATACTCACTAAAGACAATTGACAGCCAAACTATTGCTAAAACCTTAATCGACCAATTTTTTTCACGTTTTGGCTGTCCTGACTCCTTACATTCTGATCAGGGAACAAATTTTGACTCAAGAGTGATTAAGGATATTTTTCTTGCACTGAATATTATGAAAACCCGAACAACGCCCTATCACCCGCAGTCTGATGGAATGGTTGAACGATTTAATAGATACATTGTGGATATGCTGAGTAAATCGATAAAGCTGACAACTGACTGGGATCAACTACTTCCTAAACTTAAGATGATTTATAGAGCAACAACTTATAAGATAACAGCATTGTCCCCCTCTTTTATTATATTTGGTCACGAGTTTGTGTTTCCATCAGATATGAAATTAGCTAAGATAACACCTCAAAGCTGTCACTATCATGTTTATACTACAATATATAAAATCAAAATGGCGAGTGAGCTTGCACAAAGAACTTTCAATTCCAATTTTAAACGAACTAAGCTTTATTATGATAAATCTGCACACGAACGGAATTTCGAGAAGGAAGATTTAGTCCTTGTTTTTGACCCAGTAAAAAAAGCCAAGTTCGAACCTAGATGGAAGGGACCCTATATAATTTTGGAGATGTCCAATTGCAATTATTCCAATATTATAGACAACAAATCCAGATTGCTACATGTCAATCAGATCAAAAAATTCAGAAAAAGAGAAAGTGACGAGGAGAAGATCTCAGCTTATGAATCTTCGGGGGAGGAAGTGTTGGCGGTTGATTAATAAATAGTCGGAACCCATCGTAGATTAATTATATTATTTTTTAATAATTGCTCCAATTCTTAATCCAACAGTCCCGATACGCAGTCGACCATAATTACGTATAACTAAAAGGATTAGATTGGATGATTGCATTTTAATTGTCATTTGCAACAAAAAATCAGAAGATTCAAAAAATTAAACTGTTAAGATACTTAATCCAATTTTTCAAAAGTTTTTAAGGCTTTATTGCGACTCTTGAGGAAATATCGATAATTATGAAGCAAAGATAGGTATTTCTCCAGCAGCACAAGCTTTTATATGTAAAGCAAGGACATTAGTTTTTGCAATCAGGGAGAAAGTAGAAAAAGAATTAAATAGGCTTACGAATCTTTGAGTTATTGAGAAAGCAGACACATTGAATGAAAGTATCACATGGGCTACGCCAATTGTTAGTGTGATTAAACGAGACGGATAACTTCGACTTTTCGCCGACTAAAAGGTCTCGATAAACCGTTGACTGAACCCGAGCCTAATTCTATTCCTCGATTTGAGGACATTGCGAGACACATTTATGAAGGAACTCTTATCTCAGTAATCAATTTAAAAAACGCCTACCTTCAAATGAACGTTCCCTATCGTCAAGGAAATATCTAAAAATTTCAGCGCACAAAGGTTTTTACAGCTACAAACGATTGTTCGTTGGTATATCTTCGGCGCCATCGATTTTAAAGTGCTACATAAATAATTTATTGAGCAGAATATATATAGTGTCATATTATCAGGATGATATTATTGTTACTGGTGAGAATACAGATGAGCATCTAGTAAATCTTAACGAATATCTCACGCGATTAGAAAAAAGCAGTATTACTACACAATTAAAGAAGTGTAAATTTTTGCAAAATGAAATAAAATATCGTGGTCAGCGAATAAACAAAGATGGGATTACCTATGTATCGACAAAATAATGGTGATCAAACAATGTAGTAGTCCAAAAAACATCAACGAACTTAAGTTGTTCCTGTGAGCTATTGGATATTACTCCGTTTATTCCTCTGCTACATTCTAGCTGTTCTGAATAATATAAGCTGACTAAAAAAAACACTAAGTTCTGTTGGACTAGCAAATATGAAGATGTTTAACAAAATCTGAAAAACATTTAAACAGAAGGAGAAACCTTTGTGAATAATAATTAAGAATTGCCAATTACTTTGAGCGCTTATGCATCAAAGGTCGGAATTGGTGCAGTTTTACTACATGTTACTGAGGATAATATAGAGAAGCCGATAATTTATGTTTTTTGTACATTAAAAGAAGGAGAAAAAAAATTTCAACAATAGATAAAGAGGTCCTACAAATAATATTTGGAATTAAAAAATTCCATACATATATATGCGGATGAAAATTTACACTTTTTATTGATCATCGTCCTCTGAAACGGATTTTTGGGAAGAATATAAGTATTTCTGCATGAATTTAATAAAGAATCATTTGTTGAGAAATTTTATTAAACGGATACACATTCGATATTTTATATTGGTCTGGTTCATATTCACTTGCTGATATTCTTTTTAGGTGTCCATCGAGGGTTTTTTCAGTCGAAGAACAAACTGATGACAACATTACAGGAGATAGAATTCACCGATTTTTTGACAATGATGAATTAAATAAGAATTCATTAAAAACATTCGATTAATGACCCGATACAACAAATATAAAACAGTATCTGCAAATAGAATGACCGAATAAACATGATATTCATGCTGATTTAAAATCCTACTATGATAAAATCTTAGATGTAACTACTGAACTAGATTTTCTTGTTTGGCAAGACAGAATTATCCTACCAAATGCTCTTAAATTTCAAATCTTAAAGTACTTTTACACAGGAAAATCTGGCTTAACGGCAATGAAGTCATTACCACAATGTTATGTTTGGCGGCCAACAATAAATAATGATAATGAAGAATTTGTAAAAATATGTAGCCAATGCCAATCAGTTAAAAACAAAGAAGCAAAAGTGCCTCTGTATTCATGGAACGTGACAAAATTCCCTTGGAAGAGGACTCATACTGACTTGGCAGGGCCACTAGATGGATTTCACTTGTTGGTCATTGTGGACTCTCAATTGAAATTGTGTGAGATATATTCGTTAAAGCATACACCATAATCTATTGTCATTCAAAGTGTCAGATACTGTCTCAGTAGATTTGGTGAATCTAAAATAATAGTAACAGACAACGACTCACAGTATATCTTGCATGATTTTATAGAGTTTTTAAACGAGAATAGAATCAATCATATTAAATCAATACCCTACCACCAAAAAAAACGGTCAGGTTGAAAGGATGATTCAAACTTTCAATATAAATATTAAAAACTTTCGTACATATCGGATTTACATAAATGCCGATCAATTTACTTTTTGGTACCGATTAACACCACACCAATCATCTGGAAGAAGTCCGGCTGAGTCGATGTTCGTCAGAAATTTCAATAATTTAATTAATAATATCCGTCCAACTATGAACGCAAATCTGAAATTTCAGCAACTAAAAAATCAATTGACCACGATAAATCAAATAGATACAGAGAATTTCAACAAGATGACTATGTATGGGTCATAAATGAACTAAAAAAAGGCTACTATCTAGGAAGAATCATTGAACGATCTGGTGATATGTAATAAAAAGTTGAAACGAAAGGGATTGTGAAAAGAAAAGATGTAGATCAACTTCAAGCAGGTCAATTTCCTGAAAATTACTATAAGAAAGCTAATAAAAAACTGAGAATAAAAAAGATAATTACGAAAATCAAGAATCTATGAACTCCAACATTCGAGTAGAGGAATCCTTAGTTTCTAATTCTTCCAAAAATAATGATAAAAGCAGATAATAATTGAAATGAAGTTCATAAAATCATTAAAAACATACCTTTACGCATGCCCGAAAGAATAAAAAATAGACTGGAAAAGACCTCTCAAGGAGCTAAAAAAACCAAAATTATAGGGACGAACGTATGAAGTAGATTAGATAACATAACAGCGCACAGACCGCGCAAATTTCGATTATATTACAAAAGTAAACTAAGATTTCTTGAATTTTAAATGTTTAAAATTTCATCTAACTATTCTTTAATACAAAACGTGTCCAAATTTAAGTCAGTTGTTTTTAAGAAACTTAATGAAAAACTATTGGCGAAGAAAATTTTTTAGTTAATATTTACTCCCCTAAAAAATCTTCACTGCTGAGGCCACTTAATATTTTACCGCAGTTACCGAAAAATAATAGCTGATTCGGCTCGCAGTTTCATTGTCTTTGATGTACGGGATATTTATACTTTCCAATAATGCAGCTTTTTCTCCTGCTTGCTGGTTGATATTTCATCAATTGCAAAATTCCTGCTCTTGGATCCCTTTCATTTCATTTAAGAAATTGTTTGAGTTAAATCCAAGGCTATATTCTCCTACATGAGATCGAAAATGATCGTGTTAACAGATTTTCATCGGTTTATCAAGGTTTTTTATTGATCAAAATGCATCAAGCTAACCATTAAAAACAAGAAGCGAAGACTTGATATAAAACACATCAAGTCAGGATTTAGACCGTAACGATAGACACTGAATGATTGATTTCCTGAGGCTAAACTAAAGCATTGCCATCTCAAGCTACTTGAACATTTTTATTTTTGGTTTGAACAATATAATTAATAAAGTTAAAATAACTTCGGAAAAACTTATATCTTTGATTTTATTCGATAAAACATCGAACAGAATTTGATTCACAAAGCTTTTTATTATAATTTTAAAGTTTTGTTGACTTTATATATGAAAATAAATACTATTTGATCTTTTAAAACAATTATCATAATTTTGTTCACACAATGACTTCAAATTTTACATTTTTAATAGTTACTTCTGCAATTATGATATAATTATCATTTGAATTCATAAAAACTGTTGCTTTAACTAATAAATCAAATTTTATTTTTCCAGAAAATACAAATGAAAATTAACTTGATTAAAAAAAGTTAAATTATTGCCAAAATCCATTACAAAAAATTTTTCATAAATTAACCAAAATCTTCATGATCTTTAGAGGGACCAGAGGAATCTTGTTAACCAAGATAAATTAGTTCTACGAAAAACAATCATATTTAAAAAATATTAATTTGATGCAAAAAAATTCGATTAACAACAAGTTTTGTGCGTCTTTAAGTTTTTTATTTACAAATATTTATCCAGTCAAATTAACAAGAATACGTTGATAATGACTTAAATATTTTTGTGGAAATAAAAATTAAATTATTTTAAATATGATAACGATAACTATTTTTTTATTCTTGAAAGCATGATGGGATCTGAAAGATTCTCGAATTTAAAATCAAAAATATATGAGAGCAAAAATTAAAAAGCTAAATATTTCGATAATTTTGTTTGAAAATTTCACTTCGTAATCTTTAGCATTTCGATACACTTAGACAGGTCTTTATCACTTATGTAGTTGCCTTCCATGTTCCAAATATTTTTCATTAAAAGATGTTTTTTTAAAGAAAATGAAAGGAGGGAATTAATAACAGAAGTAGTTTGATTTATAGAAATCTTAATTTATGAATAGAAGTACTTCTACATCGTTAAACATATCCATTGAAATAATAATAAGTGCTGAAAAAAAATTCCTAAGATCACTGAACAAATAGTATTGACTCTTAGTTTTTTTAGAAAAAATTGAATTGTATTTATCGCTATAACCACAAATAACGCCCTTGCGTAAAATTTTAAAATGAGTTGATTTTGATAAAAAAATCGTTTTTGGGCCAATTTTGCTTATATCTCGGAAAATCTATAATATTAATAAGTCTAAACTTTAAGCAGACCTTCATCAGTATCTTCATTGATCCCAGATAAATGTCTAAATTAAGTAAAATCTACTGAGCTTCTTTAAGAACAAATATAGCAATATCTGCCAGAGGCAGGAGAGAAGATTTAGTTTTATTCAGAATAGATTGAAATATATCACGAAACTAAATTAAAAAAAAAAGAATTTGAATTTCAAAAATAATTGTAAATTTTTAAAAACAAACGTTTATTGATAAAAAATTTAAACGCCATATGTTTTACTAAAAATTTAATTGTCGAAAATTTATTGAAAAATTCTTGTACATATAATTAAAATAAAAGAAAAAATCCCTGTCATTAATCAAACAAAAAATTGCAGAAAATCTTTTATCAATGCGTTACTCTGAGGCAGGGAATTAAAGTTGATCAAAGGAATCAACAAAAATTTTATTTCGAACCCTATATGATAGTTTATTTAAAAAAATTAAATAATGTTTAAGTGATTTTAATCCATCTTAAATTTGTATTTTTTGAATGAAGAGAAATAAAAGCACAAAATATAATTTCTAAAGCATTGATTATAATGTTAAATACAAGTGAAACATTAATAACAGTAAGGTTAATTTTATATTCATATTATTAGGTTTAATTTTTATTAAACCAGATATACTGATGCAATTTTCTTAAGGATATATTATTCATAAAACTTTTATGATCTTTGGAGAAAAATATTCGAAGCAGAACAACATTTTTAGGAATGAAGGTTCTAATGTTATTCTATTTAAATTGCAAAATATTTGGAATAAAAATACATCAAGCGAATAGGAAACATAAAATCAAAACAAGTCGCCAAGTTTTAGAACTGTTTTTCGCTTCTACTTAAAAAAACCTGATAAGGATTCTCGAGATAAAATAATTTGGTCGATAAATCGTGTAAATAAAAAACCCTTTGAAAACAAAAGTTTAAAATTTTGTTCAATTAAAAGAGATTTTATTAAAAATCATCTTCTGCTTCTAAAATTCTAATAAAAATTTTCATTGAACAAAAATAATATAAAAAAAAGATTCTTTTGCATGTAATTCGAAAAACTTTGTTAAAAAATTTAATATAGCGAGCAATTTAATGAGTAACATTTCTTTAATTGAAATAAATAATTTTATATCGAAAAATATTTGATATAAAAACCCAGATCGAGTGTTTATCTAAATATGAACGAAAATTTTTCTTCATGAAATAAAAAAAATAAAATAATATACAGAGTCGGAATTTCGAGAAATTGTCGGGCAGCAAAATAGATATTACGTAATATCATTTACTATATATAACTGAAGGATATTCTTTCTTTATTTGCTGAATTAGAGCTTTGACCTCATCGATAATAATTGAATTCGGTAAGTATTCTAAAAATTATAAAGCCACAGTTTGTATATAACAACAAAGAAAATAACCATGAATTTTGCAAAAAAATCATTTTTAGTCAGTTAAAAAATATTTTTAATTTTATAACAAAGAAATATAGTTAATTTCTCAGATTAAGAGATATTAAATTAATTCATAAAGAAATATGGTTTGCAATGAAAATTAATTCTCCATTAATTTTAACTTATTATTTAAATTTACTATTAGATATATCTTAAAATATTGATGAATCTTAAGCTAGATAAATATCGATCGAAGAATTTTTTAAACCATAGAAATAAAAGTATCGAATATAAGGATATTTTAAGTGTAATCGTGAATTAACATTAATATTTATTTATTGTTAATTATCACCAGTCAACTATTCGTACATAATATTTTAGTTTAAAAAATACAACAAAATAAAAATAGAAATTAAAAGGTATTAAATATTCCTACACATTAAAATGCTAAAAATTTTTACAATCTTATACATTATGGATCAAATGAAAAAATTGGGCAAGATAAAATATTTGGTTTTAAGATTATAGATCGAAAATTAAAAATGATTTTTTAAACGTTTTTTATGTCAAGTATAATTATTTTTAGAAAAATAAATTTAAGATAGATTTTTAACAATGAGAAAATACAAAATAACTGTACCTAATACTTTCAAAAATATATGATCTGACATTTATAAATTTGAAAAATTAGAAAATAAAAAATGTAAAATCATTTTTTTCTAAATTCCTAAGAATATTTGCATCGTGATGCTGTGTTGCTAATAGAGTGCTCGAATTCTATTAGATTTTAAGTAAGGGGTTTTTTATTTCCGAAACATTATAATTTATTTTATTTTAATATTCCTTATATACATTCAAATTACCATAACTTATTGAGTTTAAATCCTTTAATAAATACGGTTTTAAAGACGAAATTTATGAACATATATTACTTAACTTTACTCAAGTATTAAAAAAAGTTTTAACTCAAAAATCGTCATAAAAAATTAAGGCATATTTTTATAAATTTTATTTTAAATTAAATTCACAAAATTAAAAAAAATTAAACTTGTCCATGTGTCATCTAAATTATTAAAGATTATTTGTGATTTACTAAAAGAATTTCTGTTTTATAAAATTTAAACAAAAAAAGAATATAAAAACACAAACATATCTCATTATAATCCCTAAACCAATAAATTACCGTTTTTTATATGGACAGTATTTTCTAAAATTTATAGCAATGTGAAGCAATGTTCAATGTTTCGTTAGGAATTAACCATTCGATTGAGCTTCATTTTTATTTATTGTTTTTATCCTAATTTATTTTTTTTAATATTCGAGCACTATCGATAAAAATAAGAGACAATAAAAAGTACCAATGATAAACTTTAATTCCTTAAGAAAAAGATAAGATAATTTGTTTTAAAAAATTTTTTCAAGGTGGAAGATAATATAAGCCGAATATTTTACGATAATCAATTGCGGAGAATTTGATATAACTCTGTTAAAATAATTTAATTATTGAAAAACTAATAACTGGAATTTTTTAAACAGTTTTGAGCCTTACTGATGAATCTAATTTGTTAATGCATAACAAATCATGATTGAAATTTCTCTAAATTGTAATTTAATAAAACATTTATTGATCCATAAAAATATTATTTATTTAAAAATCAATATAATACTTTTTTTATCCTAATTCAAAAAAAAATTTCAATATTTAAATTGATAATAGTCTTGTAATTATAAAGCTAGAAAAAATCTTTCACAATATTATTAGTCTTTCCAAAATGCTAAATTACTCTTTTCAATAAATAAATAATTTAATGTTTATTTGCACTTTCAAGATTAAATTTAAATAGAGCAATAATTATTTATTAAAATTAAAATTAAGGCGTAAAAATTCGTGATTTTATTACAAAATATTTCGCAAAAATATTAGAAACAAATGCCATTTAACAAATTAATGACAATTAAAATAATATATTTTTTAAATATTAACATAAGGAATCTAAAAATTGAAAATTTCATAAAAATCAAACCAGTGATAACATGTGAATAGTTAAAACTATTTTTATGTCTGAAATCAGACACACTTTTTTGGAAAGTTTCCATCATTTCTTCTTCTAATGAAAACTTTGAAAAATCTTATTATAAAGAAAAAAAACCATCAAGATTTTTTTGACGTAAAGTGGGAATAAAATCAACCTTGTAACCATTTTGCTATTATCAAGAAGGTAGCTTACTTGTAAACACATGATTATAGCTTTGCTACCCCCATGGCCAGAACGGAATGTGCTTCCTATTAAGAGTATTTTCTTCCCATTATTTAATTGATTTGTAGATTTTTCCGTCATTTTGTTATTTATTTAGAGTTTTGAATGAAGATCTTAATAATAGGCCTGAAATAATCGGATCAATTATTAAGCCTTTATTTATATCCATCTCTGAAAAAAATCATTGATTACGTCATTTTTGAAAATTTGATTCGTTTCTAACTTTTTGAAAAAAAATCTATTCTTCTACCCTCTATGCAAATTATAAATTTTCAAAAAGGAAAAAAAATAGCTTCAAATTAACAGAATTGTGTTCTTGGTGTTGTACAAAATATCGAACTTTTATACCTAAAATAAATAAACCATATTTGTGTTCGGATTATTTAAATTCTAATCCATAATATGTTAGTCAGATAAATAATCTTTTTTTTAGTATAAAATTCAGAAATTTCACTTTTTGTAATATAATCGCTAACTCTATGAGTAAATAAATGTCATTCTCAAAACCAAAAACATGTTAACACAATGCATTTTTAAAAAATCCTAAATTTAAAGGAAATTATGAGCAAAATATAAGGTTTAAATTACAATTATTTTTTGTACTTAACCTTATAATATGGAGGGATATATTGATAGTTTTAGATATTTGTGATTTAACCGTGATATAAAGAGTCAAATATTTGATTGATAATTTAATTTCAAAAAACATTCAACGATTGTGAATTTAAGATTCATTAATATAACACAAAATGTTAAAACTATAATATTTTTATGAAATAACTCTGGAGGTTTGTTTTCTGAAATATTTTGTTTACTTTCTAATTATAAATTCTGTAATTCACACTTAAAAAATCTTTTGAAATATATAAATTTATTCTCTTTGAAAATATTTTTCAAACGAAAACAAAAATAAGCCAATTAATATATTACTCTCAGAAATTTTTTAAATATTTCCCATCATTGGTACTTAATTCAGAATCTGATTTATATTAGGTATTTTTTGATTTGATTTATTCGATTAATTTATTAAATTTTTAATGCGATTCTCTACCTAAAAGTTATTACATTAAATGTTAATTCTTTTCGATTAATTTCATCACTTGGACACAACGAATTTTACCGAAGGTTTCTCAATGGCTTTTCAAAATTAACAATTAAATGAGGACTTTTGAATTTAAATATTTCTTAACAATTTAAATTTTTCTTTTAAACAATGAATTTCTAACGAGGAAAATATTAAAGAGCTACAGTATTTCGATCAAAAATAATTATATTTTCTTATTTAAAATTAAAAACTTATGCGATTATTTATTTTCAAATAATAATCGATTGCTAAAATTTTTAATTGGAGTAGTTAAGTTTTATGTTACTTTAAAAAAATATCGCTATTACCGAGCTTTTGTCGATTTTAGGTCATTTATTTAAGATTATTTTCTAATGAAATTTTTATTGTTAAAGAGTAATATTTTTTTTAAATGTATTTATCCTACTTTGAGTGTTGTTGTGAGAGTATTCTTAATCGATTGTATCTTAATCTTGAACATTAACTAAAATTACTTTTCATACAACACTTCAGCCAAAATATCAAGATTAAAAGTAAATTCAATTAAACCAAATTAATTCTTTTTTTTCTCTCAATACAATCATTCAATTGTAGAATCGAAGCATGCTTAAATTCCAATCTCACATCTTTGTTGGTGGCTATTATTAAAACTTTTTTGTCCAAAAAATTTATCAAAAAATTTATTCATGATAATTATGTAAACATATTTTACAAACTGAATATTTCTTAACACTATTTATCAATTATTAAAAAATCAATGAGAATATCAATTTTACGTCCTTAATTTTTACAGTTACATTGTCTGCCATAAATTTTTTTAAATAGTATCATAACATCGTAAAAATCAATTACGAAACAATTTTTCTTTACGTGATATTGAAAGTGGTAAGAATCAGAATATTCCGTTCTTGTATGGTTAAGGTTAATTTTTTTGTCTTTTTAAACAAAAGATATTCAAATATTATTAAAATTTGTAAACAATCATTTTATCTTCTTAAGTTGAATTTTCCATTGAACATTTTTTTATATGACAGTTCTCTCTTAACGACAATAATGAAAAATAATGATAATAAAATGAAAAATTATCATAAAATATATTGTGACAAATCTTTCATTCATTGTCAATGCCTGGTTGTTGACCGGTTGCTGAAGATGGCCCAAGCTTTCAGTTTCTAAAGTTTTTGACTTTAAATCATCAAATTACGTGATCTAGGCTGACTTTGGCGATTTCAGAGTTTTTCAAACTCTAATCATCTAATAGTTGAGGTTTTAGGTCATCTTTTGTTAAAGTTGTAGTAGATTAGATTAGATAACAGTAAGCAGGCTCGCGCAGCCATTGATTATATTACATTGGCCACAAGCTTTTCGAACTTTAACAAATACAAGAATGGCTCAAAGTTTAGGAAATTTTTAATTTGAAAAATTTGACGAGTCATCGGAAATGTGGGATAACTATCGATCTCGTTTTTTGCGTTCCCTTAAAATCTATGGATTTCAGCAAATAGATGACCCGATGAAGATCTTACTCTTCCTCTATAGCGTTGAACCAGAGAGAAATAACATCCTCAAAACTGAAATTTATCCAAATAACCTGGAGTCTTTGAGCCAAACTGATATTCTAAACAACGTACAAAGGCATTTTCAGCCAAGAAAACGTGTTATAAGCAGACGGATGGAATTCCCGAAAAGAATACGACATCAGTCAGTCCCTGTCGAACAGTACATACTGAAGCTGAAAAGTCTGGCTAAAGATTGTGGTTTTGGAATAAATATTGATGAAAGCTTCAGTGAATAATTCATAGTTGGAATTTCCTACGCAAAATTTCAACAAGAACTTGTTATGATCTGTGAGCAAAAAATAAGTTTAGAAGATACGGTCAATTTGGCGCTATTTCTTTAAGGAAAATGTAAAAACGAGGATCATTATGTGGAAGTGTACAAATGAAGTAAATAGAAAAGAAGTTTATAATCGAAGTAGAATCCCAAAAATCATAAATAGAGATAAACACTGCCTTAATTGTTGGAAAGTTCCGAAGAATTTTACCAGAACGCCCAGAAACAAATGTAGAATGTTTTTTCGATAAGAAGAAGGATCATTTTGCATCATTTTCTTTCAAGCTATTAGAAATAAAGAGCAAACGAAAAAAACTAACATTAAAAATGTATATTCTAACAATAGTTTTGATGATATTTATTTGCGTGTAGTCAAAATAATATAAATGTGGCAAAAAAGAAATGCAAACTTAGCCCGTTTTCGTTGCATTAATTGTGAAAAATCTCCAGGTTTGGATGAATGTAGATTCCGGGGAATCGGTATCATGTAATGCAAAAATTCATTGGAAAGATAATGGGTAATCACGCCTGTAAAATGCCCTTACTTTAAGAGATACATGGGGTAAATAATCCCAACTTTAGGAAAAGTGAATATTCGAGTTGAATATGAAAATAAAATAACTTTTTGTTCTTATACGCAGTCGATGGTAATAATTACCACTCATGAGATTAGATTGGATGTATGCGCTTGAATAGTCGTTTTCGCTATAAAACAAGAATATTAAAAAATTAACACTCTTCAGAACCTTAATCCCCTTCAAAATTTTTCAAGGCTTTTTTCCTACTCTTTAGGAAACATCAAAAACCATGAGGCAAAGATACGAATTACTTCATGAGCACAACCTTTAATATATAAAGTACGTACGGTAGCTTTTGCAATCAGAGAAAAAGTAGAATAAGAATTAAATTGGCTCATGAATCTTGGAGTTATTGAAAAAATAGACTCTTTTAATGAAAGTATAAAATGGCTTCGCCAATTTTTATGTGGTTAAAGGTAACGGATCACTTTGAATTTGCGCCGACTATAAGGTCTCAATAAACCGTTTTATTGAACCCGAGCCTAATTCTATTCCCCGATTTGAGGACATCATGTGAAACATTCATGAACAACTCTTTACTGGGTAATCGATTTAAAAGACGCCTATCTTCAAAAAACGTTTCCTAATCGTCAAGGGAATATTTTACAATATCAATGCATAAAGGTTTTTACAGCTACAAACGATTACCGTTTGGTATATCTTCGATACCACCATTTTTCAGTGATAAATGAATTATTTATTGAGTGAAATGAAAGTGGTATCTTGTTAGCAGTATGATATTATTGTTACTGGTGAGAATACAAATAGGTATTTATCAAATCTAAACGAAGTTCTAACGCGATTAGAAAAAAGCAGTCTTATAACAAATAAAAGATATTTAAATTTTTATCAAAAATGAAATAAAATATTGTGGAAACCAAATAGACAAAAATTGGATTCATCCAATATCGAGAAAATAATGGAAATCAATGAATGTAGTAGTCAGTAAAACATCAAGGAACTTAAGTCGTTCCTGTGATCTATTTGATAATACTCATTTTTATCCCTGAACTACATTCTAGCTGTTCTGAATAATATAAGCTGACCCAAAAAAACACTAAGTTCTGTTAGACAAGCAAATATGAAGAAGTTTTCCAAAGCCTGAAAAATATTTTATTAGAAGGATAAGCCCGGGTACATAATAATTCATTTGTGTCAATAATTTTTAAGCCCTGATGCTTCAAACGTCTGTATTGGTGCAGTTTTACTATATGTTACTGAGGATAATAAAGATTAGCGGATCATTTACTTATCCCGTATATTAAGAAAAGGAGAAAACAATTTTTCAAGAGTAGTAAAAGTGGCTCTATTAATAATATTTGGAATTTATAAATGTCATTTATATTTATGCAGAAGGAAAATTTACACTTTTTACGGATCATCATCCTCTGAAAGGGATTTTGAAAAGAATAAAAGTATCCCTGTATCTATCTCATCTGGAATCATTCGTTGGGCAATTATATTAAGCGGTTACACATTCGATATAAATATAGGTCTGGTTCAAAAAATTCACTTGCTGATTTTCTTTATCGATGTCCATCGAGGCATTTTTCAGTAGAAGAACAAACTGATGACAACATTACAGCAGGTAGAATTCAGCCAATCTCTGACAATAAATAATTATAAAAGAATTTATTAAAAACATTCGATTAATGACCGGCTAAAACAAAAGAAAAAAAAGTATATTCAAAGAGGATGGCTGAATAAGCATGATATTCATACAGATTTAAAACCCTATTATGATAAAAGACTAGATATCTCTACTAAAGGAGATATTCTTGTTTGGCAAGACAGAGTTATCATACCGAATGCTCTTAACTTTCAAATCTTACAGTACTTTCACACAGGAAATTCTGGCTTAACGACAATGAAGTCATTAGCACAAAATTATGTTTTGTGGTCAACAATGAATAATGATATTGAAGAATTTGTAAATAAATGCCCCCAATGCCAATCACGTAAAAATAAAGTAGGATAAGTGCCTCTGTATTCATTGTACGTTCTGGTGATCTGTCATACAATGCTAAAACGAATGGGACTGTGAAAAGCAAACATGCCGATCAACTTCGTGCAGGTCAAATTCCTGAAAATTACTATAAGAAAGCTAATAAAGAAACAAAGAATAAACAAGATAAGTATGAAAATTAAGAATCATTGAACTCCAACATCCCAATAGAGGAATCCTTTTTAACTAATTTTCACAATTTAATGATAAAAGCAGATAAACCGTTAAATGAGGTTCCTAAAATAGCTGAAAACATACATTTAGGCAGGACCGAAAGAATAAAAAACAGGCTGGAAAAGACCTCTCAAAGAGCTATAAAGAACCCTAATTATAAAGAAAACGTATATAGTGATTAGATTATATAACCTCGCAAAGGTCCGCACTCCTTTTATTTTATCACACAACCCATTACACCATAATTTAAGTTTTTCTATACTTTGAGAAAATCGCACTTGTAATCGTCCTTTGATATAATTTTTTTAAAATATTTTGATAACAAAAAATTCTTTAAAAATCAACATACTTCCGATTGTCCAGAGTGTAGATTGTGAAGCTCTATTCTTGAAAGCATGAATATTGTTAAAAAGTACTGATTTAAGAATAATTCTGCGATATGAGGACCAGAAATCAGATAGTAGTTACTGAAACGGCAAGAAATAGTTTTAAATTTCAATGAAACGGATTTAAACTCAAACCATGCTTGACCGATTGAGTAAAGTTAAGCAGATAGGATGAATTTAAACCCATTGATACTGATTCAAAGATAGGAGATGTCGAAAAAATGTCGGTTATTCAAAAAAAGTTTTGAAAAACAACCTTTATTTATATTGTAAAAACGCCATTAACAACTCTGCGCAGTTCTCAATAGATGTGAGTATCAGTAATTTTTGAAATGTCAAAAAAAAGAACCGTTAAGAATAATCAAAAATCTTTAATTATAATCGAAGGAATATTTTTAACATTCAAAAGTTCTATTTCTGAATGTTAGACTATCCAGCTTCTGTTGGAAGTCAAAATTAGATTTAATTAAGCTATTATGATAACTTTTAAAGTAGAATGGGTTGAAATATTACTGGATTCGTGTCTTAAATTCTTTTAATGTTTTTATAATATCTACTAAAGCAATTTGGTGAATTTATAATCAACAGAACAGAACATATCAGGTGATCAATTTAATGAAACTACAAAATAATAATGCAGCGATCAATATTAAAACTCTATGGTAATTAAATTAAAAGAGTAATAAGCTATTAGAGGCTGAATAGAGTTCATAAGAATTCCCTAAATCACCTTTTTAATGAATTGATAGGTAACAGTATTCAGTATAAAGAAGTTAAATAATTTTTAAATTTTATTAAAAAAATCCAATGAGTATAAATTTCTGAAATTATCATTCATTGCAAATACCATTTGGTGTATAGCAGCTTCTAAAGTTCCTTTAAAAGATTATTTATTGATGGTATTTATGTTCTTAAGAGACTCGTTTTTTGTTTGAGAAAATTTTTACACACTTTTTTATTTACTTGGTTATTTGGTGGCATAAAAATGAACCCTTCAACGTTATTTTGATTCTTAAAATTTGTGACTTTAAATTTTACATTATGTTTAAATTATAATTTTTATGTTTAATAGAAATTGAATATCTAAAACCGTTTTAATTTAAGATTCTAATCCAGTAAATTTAGATCAATCTCTAGAACTCGTCTATTAAAAATATTTAACAGCTAGAGTTACAGAATGTTAATTAAGGGGTTAAGTAAATTGAAAAAAGAAATTCGTTATGACAAATAAATATATAAATAAATCCAATAGTGGTTTTACTTTTAAAATTTGTTTAATCAAGTAGCAAAATCGATAATCATGGCCAGTAATAATAAATTACAGAAATATTTTCAATACATATCAAAATAGTTCTTTTTTGGAGATTTAAAACAAGATAAATTATTTATTTTTAAATAATGTTAGGGTTGAGAAGTTGTTGATCTTAGAGTTGAATCCAAGGGCTGATAAAGAGGATTTACGTTCTTTGAATTAGATTTAACTAACTTCGCCATGTGATACTTCATTAATTTCTCTTGTAAATTTCTTCAACATCTTTTTTTCCTAAAAATCGAAAAAATTTTACATATTGGTGATGGTAAAATCCAAATAAAATTGGGGAAATAATTAGACCGACTATGATGACAAAGGCAATTGTGATTGCTACAATAGCCCAGACTGGTATTGCTTTTTGGCAATATAAAGAGTAAAAATACAAAAAACCTCTACTGATTTTAACCGTTTTGAAAGTTATTGAAAGAAGATTATCATTATGAGTAAGAAATGGAGAAAAATAAATAACGCAATGCTCAACTACGATTTCACAATGAGGATTAAATCGAGCTTGAATTATAAAACTAATAACAATCCTCATGGATAAACTCTTTGACTTCTTCAAAGGATGTGCCACAATCTACATCCTTTTTTTCAGAAAGGCGCCATTGTGTTGCACATGTTAAAAAATCTGCACAAGTCTTCTGAGGGTACTTAAACAAACTTAATTAAAACCTTAATATATTGACAATGAGATCCAAACCAAGGTAATTGGCACTTACATTCTCCACACACGCAGGTTCCATGATTATTACATATAGTCTAAAAAGTTATAATAACATACTCCAGTATTGGAATGTTTACAAAATTCGATGGCTTAAGGATTAGAACAATCAATTTGAGGGCAATCTGGAGCAGAATAAGGTTCATCGCAACGACACTTATTGCAAACGCATTTTCCACGACCATTACCTTTTTAGCAAAAAAAATACATTCCACATTTCCAGGTTTTGGGCAATCATTTGGGCTGCATTCACAGTGTTCTCCTGTTATTTTTCTTTCATCCTAGACAATTAATCTTAATGAGACCTTAAAACAAGAACATTTATTGCAATAACATGTTCCTCGACCACTGCATATTTTATCTTGGTTTCCATAATAGCAGTTTCTATTCGATTCAGAGCTTTTAAGACACTCACATTTTTTCCCTTCCCTAAAATAAAGAAACATCGCACGAATCACGCCGACAAACACAAGCTCCACATATGAGTGTACCTCTTCCATTACAACTTTCAGCGCTTTTGTCAGGAACCAAATACTTTTCAACACGAGTTTGACTATCAGAGTTTTCGCATTCACAGTGACATAAACTCTTCAACTTAAATTGAATCTTAGAGTGAATATCTACGGGAATATCAAATGTTCTTAATTTCAGGATTTTATTTACGTCTCTTGGTCGAGACAGTTTTTCAAATTAAATTCTAATCGAAAACGAACCAACTGATCGGATCTAACTTTTAAACATTCGAAAAGGTTCTTATAACCAGTCCCGTCGCTTATTATTATTGTAATGACTTACCAATCAGCATCAACTTTCACCGTAACTGAGGGTGGTACATTGGATAAATCCAACCGATAATTTTGCAAAGGATACTTGAATAGGATTAAAAATATACCAATAAGACATTTTGAATACTTTCTGTAATTGAAGAAACATCCTTTTCCTGATAAGGAGAAATACCAACGATTCGTCTACCAATTAATTGGTTGATAACCTAAACATCATTTGAAGAACAATCAAAAGAAAAAATATTGGATTTAATAAACTCAGCTTTGATCTAAAAAAAATTTTTAGCTTATTCCAAAGCAAATCATAAGTTATCAAAAAAACTAAAGGAGAAATATAAATTCAAAGTATGTTTTATGTTGAGATATTCGCGATTCTTATTTGGACTAAAAATCGATTCGTCAAATTCTTTCAAAATACCTCGTTTAGCAGTGTCATAAATTAATTTTCGATATTAAAGTTACGTTCTATAAAGACTTTTTTTGAAAAAAGAACGGTCTCAAATTAATCGGGATTTCTAATAGCATTCGAAAATGCTTAAAGTCAAAGTCATGCAACAAAGAGAGAATAACAATGTATCACAGTATTTAACTTCTTGATGACAAAAATTTTGAACGTGAAATCATGTGGTGATGTTGATAATACAGAAAAAAACGCATTGATTGTAGAACAAAGGAAAAGAAGATTCCTCTAACTTTGATTTTTTTGTTACGGGATCTTTGGATTTTGTATTGTATCATTAATGGAATGATCAAAAAATAACTCTTGGAGGAAAGAAAGAGCTCCTTTATTAGTAAATTTTATTCTTTGATAAATCCTTTTAATATTAAGAAATTTTTTTTTCTATATTATATTTTTTAACCTCTTCTACGAAAGGAATATCAAGTTTCCTGAGTTCTCTTATAAGGCTTAAAGGAGCCCAATAGCTGATGACATGATTCAGGGAAAGGATATCATGATGCAGTAGAGAAAATAACCGAAAATTTACAAAAAAATTAAAATCAGGTGATAAAAGGGGGATAATTGATTATCAAAGTCAAAATCAGTGTAAAAACAAATAAGCTGTGTGGTGAAGTTAATAAATGTGAATCAATATGAATAAATTTTATGTTTCAGTAATATTACTTGGTAATAATCCATCATTAATTGATCAACCAAAAAGTAAACCATAACGTCATGATCTTCAAGAGCTTTGAGTACTAATGAATGATGAACATAGTCCTTAAAATTAAAGTGTGGAAAACTTGTTTTATTACACCCATTGATGTTGTATTCACCATTTTACATTCACCGTCTCCTGGAAAATATAATCCAACAATCTTATCGAAATTATGGATTTACTTTTCCATCACCGGCTTTTTTGATATGATACTGAGAAACGGTCAACAACAAACGCTTTACATTTACGTCTCTCCTCCAACCAATCTAGTGTAAAATAATCCCAACCTGGTTAAGGCATTTTACACTCTGAATGATAGCTTCAAAAGTAGCTTCTGGGATTTCTGCACTTGGAAAGACTGTCTTATCCCGAAGAACAGCCTGAGTTTTATTTTTGATATACTAAAATATCATCTTTTGAATTTGTCAAGGAAAGAGCATTCCTGAACAATGTTGTGCTATGATATTCTTGATTTCTTTAAATTCAGGAGAAAATACCTGTTAAATTTTACACTTGGACGTGTTCCTAATGGAACAAAAGGATAATCAGCATATTCTCCAACACCAGCTCTTATATCAGCTTTTTCACTTAAAACATGGACTTTATCATGAAACAAAATACATGTTTTTTCAATAAGGTTGGTTATTACGGAAAAATATTTTTCTGCTGAGGTTGTCTTATCAACCAAGATGTACATGTCCATCTTTGGATTTGGCACACCCTTTATTTCTACTTCAACAGTTGTTGGATTGTCTAATTAAAGTAAAACAAACTTGGCCTAAGATTAAGATTGATGAAATTTGGCTTAATAATCGTAGAAGACTCTTGTTGTCGATTATCAGTCTTAAATAAAAAACTTAAAAATACATCAGAATTAGAAGTCAGATTCACAAAAAGACTTTTGTCTTCACCGACCAATTCTTGAAACAAGACGCATCTACTATCCCACACAGTTATGCCTGGTTTCATTAAAAGCTCCTGTCCTTAAATGGAAAGTAATTACATCACTTAATACCCAACTACATTTAGGTATGGACATGCATGCTCCACAGGTTGATTGTTTAATGCAAGGATTTTTCAAGGCAATCTGATCGGTCGAAGTAGTTTCTTGACTCGCTGTGGAGCAGAATAAGAGACAAAAAGAAATTGTTACCGAGGGTGTGAAAAGCATTAAACAGATAATAGTCTTGTTTGAGGCGTGACAAATCACTGGAAAAATACTGAAAATAATATTTTGTTAGAAAATAAATATCATTTAAAAAATCATCACAAATTTATTATCTAAAAATTTCATTTCAACAAATTTTTATTCAAGAAATTTTTATTTTTATTTTTTAATTAATAGGTGTGATAGACTAAAAATATGTTAATGTTAAAAGTATTTTTCAATTAATTATCGATCAAATATACTGGTTAATTTATCTTAAAATATTTTTATTAATAACCCGCCCATGTAATAATATTGATCCAAAACAAGTATATTATAATTTTGAGATTTAATTTTAAGGAAGTAAAAAAAATTCTCTTTTAATGTTAAATTCAAAAATTTACTAAGACCGTAAAATATATTTTGACCAGTGATCTCTGATTTAGTAAAAAAATTAAAAATATTTTTCACAGGTTTCCGATAAAAAATGTTTAAATTGTTTTTGAGAATCCCCAAAAACTAATTACACGGGGAAATAGATTGTTATAGGCGTATTTATTTTATTTTTTTAACTTCCATCTATAATAAAATGTAATTTAGTATTTCTTTAGACAGAATTTTATTTATTGATTCATTAACTTTTTTGTGCAACTGGTGTAAAATTGTATCGGATCTCGACAAAACATCACAACTTGCTCTTTTTCTGTGTTTTTATTCAACTTACTGCATTTGCATTTCATTTCCTAAAGTTATAAAATTACAGAATTTAAATATATTTATTATTCTTAGCGTTAAAATATTGAAAGAAAAAGAACAAATTAAAATTTTGTAATAAACAATCCATTTATTAATTTTTACATAAATGAAAGAGGTGAATATTTTTCTCCCTGGCACTGGTGTAAAAAGGTGAATATTTGATGAAGAATATTGGTAAAATACTTAACAAAAACTCACTTCTATATTTTTTTCTCTTATATTTTTGAGGGTCATCTTAATAGACGGCATACACCTCTCTTTTATCAGTTAAGATTGGGAATACTTATAGCTTAATTGAAAAATGCATTTTATCGAGCAAATTACTGTTAAAATTAATCGATTAAACCGCTTTTTTTTATCAATGAATAAATATGATTAAAATTTCTATATTTTTAAAGTATTAAATAATCGAGGGAAAGAAAAAAATTTGACATGGTAAATGGAAAATTTAGGAAACAATTCGCTTGCGTTACTAATTATTTGTTAAAAATATGCTAAGGCTTTTTTTTGAATTTTTCAAAACTGCACAAAATTAAATATTTTTAATTATAGTAATTAATTAAATACAGCATACTAAAATTGAGAAAATCCTATCAATTTATCTGCCTATCCTTAAATATTTTTTTATCGTTTTTAAACTTGGTCCAAAGAGAAAGGTTGTTTTTATATAAATTCATAAACAATGTGTTTTAAAGCTATGCACTTAAGATGGGGAAAAATAAATAAAATCACCTTGGGAATTCAGGCTTATTTTGTATCTTGTACTCCGGGCAAAACCTGTCCAATTTTCAATTCAAGGTACTAATTTAAAAAAAATTTTTTTAAAATGGATATACTTAACCCTTTCAGTCACTTATGACGTACGTGATACGTCATGCTTCTGAAACGTGCACTACCTATTGACGTACACCATACGTCATAAACTCCATGAGCTACAGCAACGCACATTGAAGGGCGCGGGCCATGTCGACCAGCAGGTGACTGACCGCTTGCAATTAACGAATACAAAAAGTACATGTACATAGGGGAGTGGACAAGATGAATCAGCTGTTAGAGCCTTAATACCCATGTCGAAAAACAATAAAATGGTATCGAAAATTTGTCATCCACTTACAATGAGTCGCGATGATGAAATCTTGGATTATCTAGAGAAAGCGAAAAAACAAAAAAAACATTTTTACAATATCAACAAGCTGTTATCACTCAGATTCTCTTCGTCATGGACCAGGAAGCAAACAGATAACTTCTGGCGGTGGAGTCACTCATTCGACTTAACGAAAAACATTTTTCCGACATTATTTCGCCCTCGAAGAATAAACTAAGAGCACAAAGGCAATGCAGAGTCGGCTGGGCACTTGACAAAGTTCGACCTTACGTTCGCTATCACTGTCCAGACTGTTTAAGCAACCGAAATCGTGTTTTCCAGCCTGTTTCAAAGCTTATCACGCATACATGGACTATTTCTGACATTGAGAAATCATGTAGAATTGGGTAATTTTCATAAACAACTTCTGTAAAAAGTTTCTTAGTGTTTCACTACGCTGCATATAATGAGAAAACGTATGAAAATATAATTTTGTATTTTATAGATATTTTTGTGCAAATCCACCGTAGCACTGTGCTAAAACTGTGTGGGATGAGAGTGTTAAACACTCTGAGTCAAGCGAATGGTTAAATAAAGATAATAATAATGGTTAGAAATAATCTACAAATGTTCACTATAGTAACAACACTGTAGTTCTCATTTGGTCCTTAAGGTGGGATGGGGAAATTTCTTGTTTGTAAAGTAAAAGATAATCTATGTTGGATTTGTCAACATGTGAAGAGTTAAGTCAATCTATTTGTACTTTTAAATCATTCCACCCATAATAATATTAATATTTTTGAATCGTTTTTATTGACTTAAATGGTCCAATGTTAGGCCACTACATGTAAGAATTTTTTGTCCTTCCAAGGAAAACGAAATTACAGGTAATCAACTATTCTGAAATCTTACGTTCATTGGGTTTTATGTTTTATAACTTGGGCTGAGGTGAGAAATTTTTTTTTCTTAATTTATCACGAGGGATTTATGAAAAATTAAGAGGCGAATATACATTAAAAATTCACATGTTTCCTTATCGGATAACGAAACGAGTTTAGCTGAATAACATTTCAATACATCGTGGATTTTCGTTCTAATTCAGAGTATTGCCCACTATAGTTAATCTGAGTAATTTCATCACTAAACCTTGATTAAAGCTGTATGTGAAAATTTTGAACCAAACTCAGAGTGGAGATTGGTAGAGCGTCTTTTGAAAAAATTGAAATCCAAATGAACGAGAAAGCGAAAAAATCCTTAAGGTAATGAAATACTTCTATATGAAAACAAATGATAATAAATCCTAAATCGACAAATAAATGTATCGATTAGACCCAAAGCAAAACTTTAAGAGGACCTATCCGACCAAGAGATTCCATCAGATTGACAGGTAATAAGATCTATCACTGTTAAAGTGTTACAGAATCTGTTTGAAAGTGGTAGTATAAAACATTAACCAAGTTTTAATGCTAAAATTTGGCTTTTAGAGCTTTTATGTGATATTGAATAGAGAACTTTCTTAAAGTGTACAATGCTTTTAATGATGCTTTTTTTTAATGTTCGGCCACAAAACTTTGATGAAATTATCACTCTTGTACCTCTAACGTGTGGATGTGACAGACCATGGAGAGAGTTAAAAATGATTTTATGCCAATTTAAAGGTATAATTAGGGTTTTCTATGTGATAGATGACAGAAAGTGTTTTTTTATTGAGTCAAATGGTATATCTTGTAAAGAGAAAGAAGAAAATTACACCTGATTGCTAAAATTTCTTCATCATACGCTTGATTAAATGCGATTTATTCATTAATGATTGTAGAAATTTGAACTCTAGAAAGAAAATATGATACTAAATTATATTTAGTTCAGATTTATTTTATGCTGCCAGTTAAAATAGATATCAATGATAAATGAATTTTCTGTCTCACTATGTGCATATCGGACGTTTTTGATAATGCAAAGGAGATTAGCTAGCGATTCGATGAATCCTTAAATTCTTGGCATTTAAGACAATTTCTTTTGTGTTTATTTGATAGATACAAGGCAAGTACTTTGTAGAAAGAACTAAGGTTTAGCTCAAGTTTACATAATTTACGGCTGAAAAACTTAAGAGTTCTTCAGACCTCGTAAATACATTGTTCTCATACATAAACAAAAGTAGGATTAGAGTCATCAGAAGTTAATGATAATTTTGCATTATTATGAGGAAAATCAAGCAATGTAGTATCGTTTGTATTCTCTTGTCGCTTCAAAACACTAGTTTCGAAGTGAACGCTTAGAATACCATATTATAAACTTTATTGAGCAATTAATATAATGGTTACATTATCTTGTCTGCTGTTGGGAGAAAAATATGTAAAAATTTACTCCCTCCAAAAATTCTTTTTTATTAAACTCTAAGGTTTTGGAAAATAAAATCACTTTACTTTTTTCTGGTAAGGTTCAATTCCTTTCTGAGTCCTGAAATACACAAATCAAGTTATCGAATCATTGCCAAACTCGAACTTATATTTGTTGGTGATCAAACCGAATTTTAAAGAATAAAAAAAATTGTTCGTAAGTATTAATGTTGCTCTAGAGACTGTCTAAAAAATAGTAAATGGTATGAATATACAAAGGTGAAATCTAAGTCACGACAAACAACATCCATCCTATATTTGAAATTTTTTAGCGTTTCTAAACTCTAATGGCATTTTGAAGTATTCAAAAAGGCCAAAGGGAGTGATAACTGCTGTATTTGGAATATCTTCTTGTCTAATAAGAATCTGATGATAACTTGGTACCAGATCTATCTTCGAGAAGATTGTAGAATTTTCGAGTTGATTTGAAAAACCGTTTATCAGAGGCAATGGATATCTCTCTATAATTGTCATGGTGTTTAGACATGGGCTATCTGAAAATGATCTCAAACTTCCATTTTGTTAAAAAGTAAATCTAATGGAGACGCCCATTAACTGTAGATTATCTGTGTATTCCTTTTAATATTAATTTCAAAGATTCAGACATAATATATTGTAATATTTTAAGAGAAAAGTTTATAAGTCTTGAATAAATAGTTGGGTCATTTGTAAAAATATTGTGTGTGATTCTCAGTTGAGAATTAAGAGTGGTAAATTAGGAAATAAAATTTTTAGAAATCAGTCCAGAGATTTATGAAAATTATCGATTGTAAGCAAAAAAATATTTAATATTGCTTGTTTACTTTCTGCATGATGGTTACATTTTATGATATCAAAACTTTATGAATTGAAAAGCTTCATTCAAGTATGTGCACGAAAAATTGGCTCCAAGTAACGATCGAAAACATCTGTAGCCGTAAATTTCCCGTAAAATTGTTGATTTACATGTCTCAATGTAAGAGATATAACACCATAAGTTAGGATAGATATGTTATGTGCAGTTGATAATCATAATATTTTACTTGTTTTTAAATTTTAAACACGAAACTGGTTAAACAATTACTTCAGCTTAAAATTTCAAATAAAAATTTACCTCAGACTAATTTATCACATGCGTAAATAAATGATTTTTATGTACAACCATAAGTACAGTTAAGTTTAGCTGAGTATTAATATTTTGTGAAATAGATGAATAGGGTTTTTGAAATTTTTTATTTTTATTTTCATTTTTAGATTGATTGAAACCAAAACAATTGCAAGCTTTTGATATTGGTTCTACTATATATTTGTAAGGAGGAGGAGCTTGTTTCATTACTTATAGATCAATTTGATCTCGTTTGGCCACCCTTGTAGCACCCGTTATTTTGATTAGTTTGTTTAGGTCTTTGAAATTTTCATAAGCCAGTTGTAATCGAAGAATTAAGAAGAAATACGAAAAAAAATTCTTAAAAAGCATCCAGGAAGTGTGGCTGTGGGGAAGTGCTCCTCTTTTTGAGAGGAATGTAGGTGTTTTCTATCACTAAGTGGGCATATCTAAGAGCTTACAAACACGAGCTTTTTCGATTAAGTTTGAAAGCCTGAAGAAGCTTTGATTTAAAGAGAATCAAACCTGTTGTCACTCAGTGGATTGCTAATTACTTCGAGTAAATAGCCAACAATTTCTTTGTTATGTACTCCTACTAAGTAGTGATATATTGTGCCCAAGGCAACGATTCCACCAGCGTGAAATAAGAACTAAAATTGAATAAACCAGACCTTTGGATGAACTGTCCAAAAAAAGGGAATTTAACTGTTCGGCAGCAATTTTAGACATGTTGACAATATTTTCAGGAGTCATTAATTGAAAAATTGTTAAATGAAGATAATAATAATGGATAATTGTAATAAAAAAAATGATTATTAGATTTAATCCACACTAACTTCATGAATTATTCCTTCTCATACAAAATAATTACGATGGGATCGGAAATCCATTCTGTAAGTCGATTATTTACCTTTTGATTCATTGATAACTCCGAATGGACTTTTATCCTGTTTAATTCCAAATATTTTTGCTATTTGACCATTAAATATTCTCCGTGAATACTCATAATAGTTAGTTATCGACAGAAAAATCGTAAATTAATATGTGTTTATTTTTGAAGGGTACTGTTATGAGTTGTGAAAAAATTATTTAAAATACAATTTTTTACAAGTTTTCCTGAAAAATAATTCAAGAGAGACGCTTAAACGGGGGTTTTTCTTGACAAAAGAGGGAGTGAAATTTTGACTTTAATATTTACATCAAAAGAAAATCGAACATTAAGGCTTTTCGAATAATTTATACTGATAAATTATGATAAGGAAAGAAATTATTTGAGGATTAAATAAATGTAAATTAACATACTAATATGTGGTTAAAACGTTCTCACAAAATGTATTATATTATTAATGAAGGCCTGAAATACTGTTCGAGATTTTATGTTTTTATAGTTTTTGGGTATAAATACAAAAACAATATGGAGTTCACTCAAGTCAAATTTTTTATGCATGTCTAACTTGATTTAGTAATGAACAAAATTGGAACTTGTAATCGTTTTTGAGAAAGACCTTCGGAAACTTCGATTCCACTTTGGGGTACTGATATCTACAGTTCCTTTGATGACAGTAATAGAATAATGTGTCTCGCATTGTGAATCTTATGAGAATTTTTGGACATGAGTATAAAGGCAGGATACAAATTGATTAAAGTTGCAAGCTAAAGCTCAAATAAAAATTAGAACTGATAAATTTGGTCAAACAATAACATGAAAAGAAGAAGAGCTTTTAGGATCGGCAACAAATGACCAAGCCACATACCATCTGGTTTTTTTACCTTGAATAAAAATTGTTTAGCGAAACGACTGAATTAGAGGAATAAAAGATTTTTTTTCGATAATGGGAGATAAGGAGGACTTACATCCTATCATTGTGGTAAACCTAATAATTGTGCAATTAACTTCAGCTTCCAAGTTAACACTCTCAATAATAATCAATTTAACAAACTCTACTTCTCCATTTTGTGTTTCTCTGGTGTAAAATATCAAATTGACCTCTCAATAACTGAATAATGTGATGGATTACAATTATTTTGTTCAAAGCTAAAGGATGAATCCGATGACATAAATGGAGGATTACACATTGTAAAACCTCTTTTTATAAGATCGAATATACAATTTAACAATTGAGGCATTGATAAAACACACATTTCGACAAACATCGGTTATTATATTCTGAGAAATCGATACAATTAATGAAATATTTGAACTTTACATGTTTTCTTCTAATATTTTTTTTCAATTTTTTATACTGTCTTTATTTATATCAGTTGCGTAAAAAAACCAATGCTGATGCGATCGTCTTAAAAGCAGTGGATATATGCACACGGACACACATCCAATATCGATTCCAATTATTTTGGTTTCTTGTATTCCTAAGAAGACAGTAAGGAAGCCTTCAATCCAGTGGATGTAATTTAATCGTAATGGTAAATGGGGATTTAAGCGATGTTTCCTACTATAAAAACCTTTTTATAGGAATAATAATTTTTAACTTGAAATTATGATTCAGTAAGCATTCGGACAATAGTGCTATGTTATCAAGCAAATTAAAATTAAAAAAAATGTCAACTTGGTCGTTGAGTAAACGTTTCTTTAATTAAGGATACTTTTTAGCCAAATTATCTATATCGACTCCATTTTTATAAATAATATTTGGGTGCATCATGCATCGCTAAATTTCGGTGGCATAAATGCAATGGTGAATTTCTCAGTTGAAAATTATTTTTATTTCAATCAGTTTTTTTTTACTTTACTTTTATTTTTTTTTAATTTGACCTTGTTAAAGTTCTTAAAAATTCTTCAGCTTTTTCCTTAAACTTTTTATAGCTTACAAAAAATTTAATTTTTTTTTACTATTTATTGTTCGATCTGAAAAAGACGTTCAAAATGATCTAATCTAATCTAATCTATCCCCAGCCTCCCACCACCTTCTGGCATTATTAACACTTCCCTCCTCTGTATCTTTAATGTTTCCCATAAGCTTATAATCCCTTTTCGTAAAATTTTCATGTTTTCAAAATGTGTTGTGAGTTCTTCGTATTGATTCTTTACTTTATAAACAACTTTCGACAATTTTAGAAATTTGATAAGGACCAGACCATTTTGACGAAATTTATTTGTAACATTCGGCTTATAGATAAAAACAGAGTTTCAAATATTATAGGACTTTCCGTAAGTCTTTGAGTCATTAAGAGCATTGTTTCCATGTCAATTTGTTAACATACATGTTTTTGCTATATTTCGCGCTTTCAATAAATTTTCTTTTAGTTTAATCACATAGTGAGACCATTTTACATTCTGGAACCGGCTTTTGAGATGCAACGTCGAAGGGAAACATGATTTTTTTACCAAAAAGGGCATAATATAGCGAAACTCCAGTAGAACTATGGACGGCCCCTCTATAAGAACACATCAGATGAGGAAGTACTGATTCCAATTCTGTTAGTTCGCTAAGATATTTGCTGAGCACGTTAACGAGAGTCCTGATAAATGTCTCAACCGTATCATCAGATTGAGGCCTGTAGGGTTGGGTATGGGTTTTCTTAACTCCCATATACTGGCATAAATCATGGAATAAAATAGATTCGAAATTTGTTCCCTGGTCAGTGTGAATAACTTCCGGTGTTCCATATCTAAAAATATTTCCTCTAATAGCACGCGCGCTAAAGTTTTAGACTCTATATTAGGAAGTGGAAATGCTTCTTTCCATTCTGAAAAATAATCTCTGATAACTAAAATGTATCAATTTCCTCTAGGTGTAACTGAAAGAGGTCCTAAACAATCAACTGCGATTCTTTGAAACGGATAGCCAGATAAATGGATTGATATTTAACCTTTACTATTATGTTTCTGGTTATTTCTTCTAGAACATTCAGTACATGATGAACACAAATTATTAATATCCTGGGCCATATTTTTCAATAGAATATTTCTCTTAAGCTAGATAATGTTTTTTCGACTCCCAAATGCCCTCCTTGCATCGTTGAGTGGTGAAACTCAGTAAGTATTTTCTGAATCATATTAGTTGGAAGAATTATTCATATATTTGATGTACAGTTTATTTAATATTTTTAAAATAATATACACTTGTAAATAAGAAGTTGATCTCTAAGTAACCATAATGTTTGAGTAATTTTACTTTGATCTTTATTCCGAGATTTTGGCAAAGAATTAGTTGCTGCCGAATTTCTTACTAGCCTTAAATTAGAATCCATCATTTGTTCAGTCATTATTTCGGTGGAAGAAATTTTATCAGTGACTTGGCTCGAATTTCAAAGTTCTATCACGCATATGGGTAACTGCTTTCTTGAAAAGGCATCAGCATTTATCTATTTCTTTCCCTGTCTATATTCAACTTTATAATCATAAGAGGACTAAACATCTATCCAGCGTGCAAGCTGTCCTTCGGGATTCTCAAAAGTATGCATCCATTTCAGAGAATTATGGTCTGTACGCATTGTGAAACTAGAACATTGCAGAAAAGGCCTGAAAAGGTTAACTCCCCATACAACAGCAAGCATTTCTTTTTTTGTAACTGAATATTTTTTTCTTGATCTGATAAAACACGACTAACGAAAGAAATTAATCTCGTATAGCCATTAACATTATGTGATAAAACAGCTCCCAGAGCCACTCCACTGGCATCCAGGTCTAAAGGAAAAGGACGTGAAAGATCAGGAAAACAGAGAACAGGAGTTACAGAAAGTATTTGCTTAAGCTCTACTAAGGCATTTTCACACTCTTTATTCCAGTTCCAAATCACGTCTTGTTTAAGTAAGGAATGAAGAGGAGAGCAGATATGAGAAAAGTTTTCTACAAATCTCCTATAATAAGAGCAAAATCCAATAAAGCGTTGCAAATCCTTTTTGTTATTAGGAATAGGCCATAGCTTGATTGCCTTCAACTTATCTGGATCTGTCGAAATTCCCTTCTCTCAGACTACACGTCCCAAAAATTTTAGCTCTTTCATAAAAAACTGACAATTTTGCAGTTTAACTTTTAACTTTGCACGTTCAAATGATTTAAACACGTTCTCTAAATGGCAAACATAGTCTTCAGCACTTTTACTAAAGATGATGATATCGTCCATATATACCAGTACAAATTTTCCAATAAACTCTTTTAATGCCAAGTTCATTAGACACTGAAATCTGGCTGGAGCATTGCAGAGACCAAAGGATAATAACTTAAATCGATAAAGACCAATTGGACTCAGAAATGCTGTTTTGCATCGGCCATCTTTCGCTAATGGTACTTGATAATACCCTGAAGTTAAGTCAGTATAGCTAAAATATTTATATCCAGCCAAACCCTCTAGTGTCTCATAAATTCTAGGAAGAGGGCATGAATTTTTTATCGTAACAGTATTAAGAGGCCTATAATCAACACATATGCGCATGTCTTCATTTTTCTTTTTTTACCATAACGACGTTTGATGCTCATGAACTGTCACTTGGTTCGATAATATCAGCTTCCAGGATTTTATTCAGGTGTTCCACTATTTTGTCCTTGAGGTGAATGTGAGTTCTTCTACACACCTGACGTATAGGTTTAGCATTTCCAACATCAATTTTATGTTCGGTCAAATCAGTACAACCCAAATTTTTATCCTGAAATGATACGACGTTTTCATATTATGATAACATGGATGATATTTTTCTTTGAATTGATATATCAAGATCGGTAAGCTTTAGTTTTATACGATCTATTAATTTAATTTGCTTAACAGTGTTTATACAATCACAGTTAATTTTGGCATTCATATTAAGAGGGTAAGTTTTCCCATAGATACGCAAAATCCTATATTAAAAATCAATGGAACATGTATGCTTTAAAATAAAATCCCTGCCAATTATAAATGGGCTAGAAAGGCTTTTTGCAACAAAAAAGTTATGTTTTAATTTCAGAGATCCAAAATTAACAATGAGGTCAATTTTACCAAAAATCTCCATCTTCTTACGATTTGCTGTTTAAAGTATCACCGGTTAAAATAAGTTTCCCTTGCATTTGTAACGGTAAAATATCACGATCAATAACTGAAAAAACAACCCCCTGATCTATCAACAATGGTATCATCTGAATTTCTTTTAAGGTTTGAATTAAAATGAAAATTTTTAGTGATAGTATGCAGACAATATCTTGCTATGTGGCCATAACAACCACATTTAAAGCATCTAATATTTTTGCCATTAAGAGAAATTAGTTTGGATGCTTGTTAATAATCTTTCCTTCCATTTAAAATTTTTCTAACTTTATCCTCAACCATGCTATCGATATCCACTTTGGTTAATTGTTCGCTTATTTAATTTATTTCTAAATTAGACCCTCCAGCTGAATTTTCTAAGTAAGATACAGGAGTATAGTCTCTTATGTAGTTGCTTATCGATTCTAGTTTCATTACAACCGTCAGATGATTTTCAAAAGATTAAGCTGAGCTAAGCAGAAGTTTTTCTTTAATTTTAGAATCAGTAAGACCATCCATGAACCGATTTTTGGCTAATGTATCAAGTAAATCTTCTGGCATTGAAGGGTAAGCCTCTTTGATATGCTTCTCACTGAAGACCAGAACCCTGAAATATTTTGACCATGAACGTGCTTCAATATGTGGAATCGTCTTTGAACTTCAGAGATAGGCAATTTATTTCCCAAACCGTGAAGAATATTTGACTTAAACATTTCGTACTTGTCTTCATTAGATTTTCCTAACCATTTTACTTCTTCATAAATGTCTTCATCACATAGCAATAAAACTTCCTTGATCAAAGTAGCTTCGGCCATTTTAAATTTTTTCGCAGCAATTTCAAATTTTAGGAACCAAACCTCAAAATTAGAGTTTCGAGTTATAAACGGTAATTTCAAACTTTCTCTTAAACTACTGCTAACTGCGCCAATTGTTGGATCTTCTGAAAACGACATTCAAAATGATCTAATCTAATCTAATCCAATCCCAGTCTCCCGCCACCTCTGGCGGTATTGTAACAACAGTAATTCTCATTTTTTATTGATAAGTCAATAATAAAATTCATTTTTAAAGGGCTAAATAATTTGAGTTACAGTTTTACTTAAATTTGCAGAAGGAGATAATTCAAGGAATACTTAAAAATTTATCCTTCGGTGATTTATTAAAGTCCAGGTCATCTGAAAAATCTTTACTGTTTTCTTTAAGTTAATAAACAACTACTTTACTCAAAACATGTCAGTTAATTTAAGTAACAGCATTATAATTAATGATTTTTTCAAATAACCAAATTTCGATTTTTATGAGGTTTTTAGCATTAACTTTAACGAGCCTCAATTTGAAGATACTTCTTGTTGTTTCCAATTTTATTCCATAAAATCGAGATTTTAAACGGTTTTAAATTCTTTAAAGATTTGAAATTGGTAGTTTTACATTTTTTTAATTGAATGAGATACAAACAAGGATTTTTCCCTTCAGTTTTAGGGATCACATTATTTTGCATTAATTTTCTTAATACCCAAAAATATTATTAATTTTTATCTTTTTTTATATATATTCTGACTAAATTTCTGCGAGTTGAATTTTTAAGTTCAGATAAAAACTGCGCATGTCTATATAAGTATTATCTAAATAGATAAATAACTGCCTATAGTATTAAAAAATATATAAGTTTTAAGGCACTTATTTTTATTGGAGTTTATATTTTTTTAATTTTCGAATGAATTCATTCATTTTTTTAGACACGAGAAATAAGATTTAAAAATAATTAAACCTTTCTTATTTATAACAACTAGGAATAACAAATACTTAACTTTGAGTGTCTATTTGACTAAAAATCGTTTTAAAAATTTAGGATTGTTGCTTTTGTAATGCAAAGCTTCAGATATGGTTGATTTAAACCCTTGTTTCGTTTCCTTTTTGCCTAATTAAGCTTCATTTTTAGTCGAAATCTAAAATGATCAAACTTCTACAATCCTTCGTTGTACGGGTGTAATATATAATTAAAATGTCAATTTGTTTAAGTGACTTGTTTCGGTTTTCATTTGATAAATTTACACGAAATGGCTGCATGTGGAAGGCCTCCAGCGAAACGATTCATTGTAGTAAATGTACTGTGCTCAATTGATCTTCAAAACCACACGTTTCGACTGCATGATGCCATACTTAACAAAAATGATACAATCGAGTTTCTAGCTCATCTTGTACTGCTTCAAAACAGTTGAGTCTGCTGCAATGAAGAGATGGGACTGGTAAGACGAGACGATATTAAGACGGAAAAAATTGGTATTAAAAGATCAACAAAAGTAAGCCCAGTTTACGTCATAATTTTTTTTTCGCAGACTCTCGGGTGCCCCTTACATAATTGATTCGATTGATGTATTGGTGGTTTATCTATGTCAAGTTGACAGATGGTAATGAAAGAAGTTGAAATTGCACGGGAGGCAATCGTAAACTGTTATTATTATTTCCATAGCATTTGTGTATTTTGGTGTATTAATCATCCTATCCAGCTTAGTGGTCCAGGAATGTTTGTAGAAATAGACGAATCAAAATTTATGCACAAAAAATATCACCGAGGTCAATACCATGAGGATCATTGGGTATTAGGAATGGTGGAGCGCGGCACCAATCAATATTGCCTCTTCCCTGTACCTGATAGAAGTGCCAACACGCTTTTTCCAATTATTGCCGACAATGTACTGCCAGGAACAAGGATAATTACTGGTGGTTGGACTTCTTACCAGCAACTCCTAATCACGATGTTGTGAATCAAACAATCAATTTTATAAGTCCTAATCATCCCTCTGTGCATAAGAATACTGTTGAAGGAAATTGGGTTAATATTAAGTCGAAGTATCGAGCTATGCAAGGAAAATCGGACGAATTGTTTCATACTTATCTACATGAATACTGTTGGTTTAGAAATCACATTGAAAACAGATTTTTTAATTTGGTGTACTGGATTAGGCATTATTATCCTTTTCCATAAACGATTTTTTGTAAACTGGTTGTTAACTATTCTTATCGATTATTGCTATGAATATTTTTTACACATGTAAAACAAAGGATTGCTGCTGTCGATATTTTTAAATCTTCTCTTCATTTGAACGAAGTTACATTAATATATGTTTCAGATGTAAAGTTTAACAAAATTTCAATTTTTGATTCTGACGCAGCGTTCTGAGTTATCGATTTCAATTTCTTCAAGTTTAGCGTTTGTCATGCCAATAGAAAAAGGAATTCTCAACCACAGAAAATAGTTAAAAAATAAGTATTTTTGGAAAAAATTTTAATCAAATTTTATTTTAGAAATTTTTGAATTGAACAATTATTTCAAAAAAGATCTATTTATTTACAGAACTGAAGCTGATTTTATAATTTTAGCATATTTTCACTTTTAATTTAAAAAAAAGATTATTCATCGAAAAGTACAAAAATTTTAAACTGAGCATCACTTTAAAAATCGAATGTTATCAAATCGATTAATTTTCTTGTTACTAACTAAGGAGAGAAATTAATACTTGTCGACTCTTTGATCAACGATGGAATTTTTTAAACTTTAATGACATTTGACGATAATATCGTGCCACAAAAATGGCGTTTAACTGACCCGTCTGATTCCCTGTCATTGCTGTTGGAAGAGAAGTTTACGGAAACCAACAATATCAGTAAATACACATTTTTGAAACCAAAAGATTATTAAATTCAAAACAAAGTTGTTAAAAGAGAACCTATTGAATCTAATGTGTTTAAGAAATTCAAAAGTTGTTTTAGTTTAAAAAAAAAAGAAACGATTGTAAGGTGACTAACTAAAGACCTTTCAAAAAATTCCCAATTACAAAATTGATACTCTTGTCTGCTGAATTGAATAAAAAAAAAAGAAATATAATGAGAAAATTATTATAGTTTAATTAAATAACATCAAGGCATTATCAAGTTCCACTTGGGAAGAATGAAAATACCAAAAGAACCATGATAAAGTCAAAGGGATTTAACCAATTCGAGGTTTCACCTTTCAAATTTTTAACACACAATTGAAACTTTAAAATTAAATAAATAATGCTTCTAAGAAGTAAATTTGAAAATTTTTACTCGATTATTTTAATGTCGGCATAGTTTACTAAAAAAAGTAGTTTAGCATTTATATCGTATTAATTTAGTTAACAAAGTATTAAGAAATAAAAACAGTAAACAAAGGATTTTAAAATGTCAATTATTTCAGAAGTATTAAATATTCATTTTAACACCTCGTATCCCAAAAATTAATTTTCGCCGATCCAGAACGAGTTAAACCAAATTTTTACTGATAAGTTCCAAAATTTAAAAATCTTGAAGGTTACTTGTACTGCTTCCTTTATTATTTTTAGTTTCAAAAAAATATCATAACCTAGCATTCTACAATTTTTCTTATGTGTGATATTTCTTGGAATCAAACAGAAGCTTGTGCAAGTCATTTTTTAAAACTTAAAAACACTCTGTTTATCACCTTTATTCCAAATTTTCAAGATAAATAATTTATTCTCCCATTCGATGTAAATGTAAGCGGTTTACATCATGGAGTAGTTTCAAAGCGAGACATTATTGAGAATGCGTAAGTTATTTAAAGTCCAGACAGGACGTTGTAAATTTAGAAAATAATTTCTCTTTCGCTAAAAATAAGAATTTAGTTTTTTTTGGATAATTGACAGTTTGACTCTTTTTTAAACTTTTAAACTTTCATTACTATGCATCACAAATCAAACAAGAGGACCTCGCTTTTAAAAATCCTAATGGTGAACTTGCTCTAGAATAAATATTTTTTAACTTGGGACTTAAATAAGGGAAAGGAAATTTTCGCTTAAAACTGGATCCTTTATTAAGATAATCCTTCAGATATATGTGATAAAACTGGACTCTTAGATCAATTCAATGATGCTATAAAAAATAGAAATATTTAATGATTAAATATTGGATTTTGATATTGAAATAATTCCATAATTGACTTCAAAAACAAATTCTACAACGAATTGATATTTTTTAAATGATAGTCAAAATCAAAAATTTTGATACACTTTAAATACTTAACGAAAAATAATAAAATAATGGCTTTGAGAATTAAACAGTTATCCTTTAATTAAATTAATTTCTAAAACTCTTACCATGATGTGTAATTTGGATATGGGTGACTATTTATGTGCTAAAACTACTCTTGGAAAAACAGAATAAATATTTGAATGGAAAAACATGAAAGATCGTTTCGATAAATGGTGTGGTTCGTGCATCGAAAATGCAGAACGAAACAATTCTATAGATGTAATGAAGGAAAACTGTCAAAGAATTACCAATCAACTGCACTGAGCCACCACCTCTAGTAATGACGATAGGAAATCGCTTTATGATAGTAATAGAGGACGTTTTTAACAAAAACATGTTTTTATCGTGCCAAACGTCAAGGCAGAAAGATTGTAATTCATAAGTTGAGGAATAATTCTGCAGATATGGAACACATGAATACTTTAGTATCGACTGGAAACTAATTTTGAATTTGGATAATTTAATTCCGTGTGTAATTATTTAGGAGTTGACAAAATACATACGATGTATTGCGGGCTCATAATGACAAAACGCTCTCAAGTTCTAACCGAACATTGATCGATAGGGGAAATAAATATTTTGTCAATAAAGAGGAATAGAATGCAATTTTTTGAAATGAGATGTAAGCATGTAAAGTTTCGATGAACTAATTCATTTAAATTTCTTGATTATATGTCTTTCTTTTTAAAAGATTTCAAAGGTAAGTAGACAGGATGAAATTGTTGATGGCTGATTAACGAAGAGAAAATTTGTTTTTGATGCAACAAATACGAAATAAGTTATAAAATCAACAAATAATTTTAATTTTTGAATAGAAATTAATAATTAAATTTTGATAGTGGTGTGAACCTCACATGCAAAAAATTAATTTTCATATTTAATTTGTAAAGTTACCAATGAAAACGAAGAGAGTGCAGAGTAGTAAATGTATATTCAATTGGTTACAAAAATTGTTTTTTGGCACTTTAAATGGCGACGAGGGAAGGAGGTATAACTTCGTAATGCTGTAAAGATTTGTAAAAGTGGCTTAAATTAGTTGTTTTTTTTGTTATTGTTTATTGATTATTTTATGAAACTTGAAAAGTTAAAAAGAAAATTAAAATGAATTCATAAAATTTAATTTTGTTATAATGACGTACAAAATGCATCGTGTTTTAAAAATTCTTGTAAGTCGTAACCGAGAAAACTCTCTTAATAAGGGATAGCTTACAATAATGTTGTTCCTAAAAAATTGTACACTGAATAAAAATGATTTTTCAATATTGCCAAACATACAACATGGAAATGATAAATACTAAAATGGAGAGAGATGTTTCTAGCTTCAAAGATCATACTTTGATGTATGCTTAATATTTGACAATTTTTTTGCAATTATTTTTAATGATTAGATTAAATTTTAGGATCTTTTTAAGTGTTAAAGGAGTGTCCATTAAAAATATAGGAAATTTAGACGTTATTAAACAATAAAACAAACTCATTAAAAATAGTAATTAGCCATAAGAAAAAATATTATTATAATTTCAATTGTGTTTCAGCATCAGTTTAAAAAGTTCAGCTAAAAAGCGTCATTACTTGACGCAAATGACGTCACTCGGACATTAAATCGGGAAGGATAAATGCATTTATAAAATCTAAAGATTGTGTTTTAATAAAAAAAACCTTCAAAATAATTTAAAGAGTAAAAATAATATGAAAAAATATAATAAGATTGATAAAATATTATTGAAAAAAACTGCTTAAGTTAAGGGCACCCCAAAGATAGCAAATGTAAATACAACAAAAACAATAACCAAAAGCAGACATTAAACATGAATCGTCTTCACTTTTTTTTTGCGTTTCAACAACGATTATTTGAGCTAAATTTAGGAACTAAATTACGTGGAGGTTGAGAATAAGGACCAGATTGGGCAGAATCATTTTGCTCTACTGGGCAAGATGGGTGCACATGGCCAGGTGGAGGAATATTTGAGTTATAGTGAGTTGGATAAGGGTCTGGATTATCAGGGTTTGGTGGTCGAACATTTGGAGGAGGTTGATTGTCATTATTAGGAGGATAATACTGAGCCATCTATTTATGTTGAAGAAAACATAAATTTCAATATTTCGGTTAAATCGCCTTATCTCGATAATATTGTAATTAAACTTGTGTTAATAATAACAAAATATAAACAGTGTGTTATCAATTTCGGCTCTCATATTAGAGCTTAAAAAATCATCAATAATTTTCTATAAAAAAAATAAACGTTTATCTAATTTTTTTTGAATTTAACCATTAAAATAGAATCTAATTCAAAATTGAAGCCACGTTACCAAAATACTTTCAATTGTTTCAAAGAATCGATCGTTAATAAACTTAATCAAACAGAAAATACTTTTTTACGAATAATGCGGCATTTTTACAAAAATCAAAGGAAAATATACTCATTATTTTCCATGTTGGGTGAAAAATTTATGGCAAAGTATTTTACAACACTCCTCCTGCCATTCTATTTCCAAGAAAATTTGTTATGTCGACAGGAATCATAATTTACCTATTTTCAAATGATAGCGACTAGTTTGCAATTATCCGACAAACTTAATAAGATTTTACAATGAGAAAAAAACCATTTTTAATATAAAAAAAAGTTTTTTCTCTAAAATAAGAAAAGATGAAACGAACAATATAATGACAAAAAACATTTCAATTGGAGGAGGTTCCACCGCCAGTGTTTATCAGAAAAAAAAGGGATTATTTTTACTGTAATAAATGAAATATTTTTATTAATGAATAAAAAATTAATAAATTATATTTTTTGTTTAATAAGTTGTCTAATGATGTAGATTGTTGTGTACATTACTTTTTACTAATAAATAATAGGTATATACCCCATCCATTAAGCCTTTAAGATGTTTATAACAATTAAAAAACAACAAGCAGAATATCTTCTGAATTTTACTCAAGCTGCACGAAAAATTTTTAGTTTAATTTGAAAAACTCGTGCTTTCACGTTTATTAAGATATTAATAAAATTGATAAAAACGATTTAATTTTTTCTGTTTAATTTCATTTTCATTAAAATTTTCTTGTAATTACATGAAAAGAATTATTGGTTTAGGCAGAATATAAAGAGGGTGTCTTAATAATTACAACAACCTTATTTTGTCCTGAAACCTGTTTAGACGATTAAAATGGTCGAATATATATTTTACAGACCTATCAACATAAAAAAGGATATTCCTTAAATATGTACAAGATATCTAAATTTACAAAGAGTTCACCTTAAATGAAAAAAATATCATCAAGTTATAATTAAAAGAATTCTAACATAGAAGCAACTCTTTTACTCATTAGTGACAACCTACTTCTCATTTATGACTATCGAATTAGGAAAGTCATATTAGATCAAACTGTTTAATTAAAAAATTTCTCATCTTAATCTTTTAAGCATCTCTTTTAAAAATAGATTTTACTGATAATATTCTCCTCTTTCTTCATCATTTAAAAAAATTATGTTCCTACTATTTATTCCATTACTCGTTTTGATTCTTTAACACCACTCATGCGTTTCAAAACATTCTGATAAGCTCATTGAAAAATAGAGCCAAAAAGAATACAATGAAATTCCTATTTTTTGTGGAAAAATACTCATTTCATGTTGATGCACAAAAGAGGTTTTTTTGAAAACTAAAAATAACAAAGTTGACTTAACTTTTTTTACATGCGTGAACTTTGCATTTAAAATCTCATCAAAAAATAAAAAGCGTATTTTTGGCATAATATGGATAAAAAATAATATTGGATTTAATGTAGTTAGTTGTTTGACTTTACACCATAGTATACTCACTGGATTTTATTTTTTAATACGTCCAGTTGTCGATCTAAACTGCAAACTGTATCGAGAATTGCATTTCAGATTAATTTTCTTATAAATTATTTTATCGTTTAAGTCGTTAAATTTCGCCTAAATATCGACATTCTAGAAGATTGCTTGAGCCACGTAAAAAGGAGGTAAAACATTAAAATGAAAAATTTATATCTCAAGCTACGATCAAATTGGTTATGAGTTATATAGAGTGATAAACTTTTATGGATTGAATAATTAAATATAAAATACATCAAAACAAAACAATAAAAATAAATAAAACCGCTTCAATACAGGTAAATTAGCGATAAAAATGTTTCAAAATCATAGTGAATTACTGGCTGAGCAGAAAAAAAAGTGAAACCTAAATTTCAAAAAAAAATCGCTGGATAACCAAATTGGGTGAAAAGCAAAATCAAGAAAGTGACATCGATGCTGTCAACCTTGGTAAACCTTTAATCATTAGAAGTTAAATCGAAATCGTTAGCAGTAAAGATGATAATATTTAAGAAAGCACTGTCCGATTACAAAATTTAAAGAAAAATATGTTTTCAAAATTTTTATTTTCAATTTTAAGACTCCATGCCTTAACTAATTTTGCAGGTCATTTAGATTGGGCTAATTTCTTTACTTACGAAAGAGGCTTTTATTGGGGAATAATTTTTAAATAGAGATGATCGAGAGCTTATTACAACAAACCTTCATGTACATCCCTCTTCGAGAACGATGTAAAAGTCAGTGTGAAATAGTTTTGTATTGAAACGATGCAGATTTTACGTATTAGTTTTGCTTTGGCCATAAATAAAATTCTATTGAGTAAATATTAATTTAGTTATTTTTAGACTGTGTGCTAAATGCACTACTACCAAAAATTTATCGCAGTAAATTTGATAATTTAATTGTTTTTACAAAGTTGTCTTTATATAGCTAAGCTTAATCTGATTAAAAATAACTATTCTTAAAGGTTTTTCTACTTATGAATTTAGCAGAAAACTTTAACTAGTGACATGGAATGTAACTGGCCTAGCTAATATTTCAAACAGCAAGCGTATAATCTCAAATTCAACTTTTATGTAAATGAGTCATTTATATCGAAGGCTCTAACTTCTTTTGCAGATTAAGCCTTATATTTGATATTGACGACACTTGTGACGAAAAGATTATGAAAGAAAAACGCATACTTCACACATTGACTTGAAGTGAAAAATATCTAATAAGCTCCTCGAAACATTAAAAAATTAAAATTTATTTTTATGGGTGATAAAAAGATAGTTTTGGATTAGTTCCAGACCCCCGACACATGCGAAGTATTCGCTTTTATTTTTAGAAATCTAAAATTTGATGCCAGAGTTGAAGAAATGATTTTTCAATTTAAGTTGAAAGTGGATGCAAAGAAGCGAATCGAAAACATTTAACAATTAGCTGTATTAAAATATTGGGGTAAAAAAAGGAAAATTGCATGGCTGATTTAAACTAGGCCAACTGAATGGAGAGACTTCTTCCATGAAAAGATCAAAAACAAGAAAGTTGAAATGAACCATAACGATTTGAGTTTCGAGATGAAGTTCGAATATATCGCACTTCGAACATTGAAATAATTGATTTCTTGAAACCCGAAGAAACCCTATTTACTAAAAATTACAAGAATCCTGGCTCAGAGGAAGATCTACTTAAACAGGTATCTACTCTGAAACTCTCGAGAAAAAGACTTAGAACTTTTTTTAAGCCATCACAAAATTTATGATTTATGTCAACGAGACAACATTTTGTTAGGATATCTCTGGAAGCTGGTACGATAATAAAAAGAGTTGGAAATGAAAACTTTTAACTTTTCTTGTTAGTAAAAATTGGGTTGAGAAGAAACGAAAAATGCAAAAATTAAGAGTACAAAGAAGACAAGATTAGTGACATTAGCAAATCGGTGGAGTCCTTTATCTCGAAAAAATCATCTAGAGGTTATGTCCAGCGATCCAATACGGTGGTATGTTACTACGATGAAAAACGGCACCACTTTTAGAGAAACTGGGGATTTAGAAAGAGTGGAAACATCCAGGGTTGTATAAACTCAATAATAAACCCCCACCTGCAACTGTAAACCTCCCAGACACTTACAAAACAATCCTAGGCTTTATCGACAGTTGGTCAAAAAAATCATTTATCAGAGATTCTTATACTAGCAAACGTTATTTTGATGATCGTTATAGCTAGTTATTTTCTGCAGACGAAAGGAGCCTCACAGTAAAAAGTATAATAGATTTTTGGGTTAAAATTGGCAATAGGATGATACTTCGATGTTTTCTTGTTGTGAATAACTTGGTTTATAAAGCTATTATTACTAGAGACATACTAAGGAGGACAAACCACGATTGTTGTGAAACAAAAGAAAGTGGTAAATATTTGATATGTGATAAAAAAACCAGATTGGGACTAGTCACTGGTCAAAATAGACGAAGAACTTTAAACAAAACAGAAATGAAACAAGGAAACTACCTTTTATTATTATTATGATTTTTTTGCAAAAAAATAAGATATAGAAAATTGAAAAAATACGTTCCACAATATACCTAACGTGAGTGATTTCCCAACTACAATACAATGTCACAAACTAACTAAAACATTGAGCAAAGAAATCGAGGAAAAAAATCAAAGGTGAAGTATTTAGAAATTATCTAAAGCAGTAGTAGTGCTTGGAGATCTTCAGTAACTCTTCCAAAAAAAGACCAACCCTGACCGTTCTATATTGACAACTGTGCCTTAATCAAGGCAATAATAGCTGATCGATGCCCTTTACCTAATATTACAGAATTGCTGGAAAGACTCCATGGTTCAAAATTTCTATTTACGCCATCTTAGCCAGTTCTTATTGACACGTGTCAGGTAGGGAACCGAATGTTACAAAAAAAACTTATTCACTAGGATCTGGTCATGAAGTTACCAATCAAGATAACGAGTTTACATGAGGACGGTCAGACAGTAAGTCGCTTGGGCAAATTATCTTTTTGACAAGTGAACCACCATGTGTCAACTCCAGCAAATAGGATCGAGCCCTTACGTGCCTTGGCTAACCATACAATCGATTATATGATCATAACAATATAAATCCCTAAATGATCTTCAATATAAATAATTTTAAAATACCGCCTAAGGTGTCTGACTGTCAAAATAAGCCTCTGTCATGACAAACTTTTTCTTGAGAACACCATGACAAGTCAGCGAAGAGAAATTTCAACGATAATTAATCCTTTAATCAATATCAGAAATCAGAGTTAACTTACTAGTTAACATTATAGATCTTTAAGTTTAACTTGTAAAAAAGGAGAGCTAAAGGCCGAAGCAAATAAACTGAATATCTCTGCTATCGAAATCTAGGAATATTGCATTAGATGAGAGGTAAATTTTAGACATCAAGATGTCGGTTGTGGATGCAAATTCGTTCATTTTACACCCGAGAGCAAAGAAAATGGAATAATTGGACAATTAATGAACTATGGCGATTCTGCACATTTTTCTTACAAAAAGAATACTAAATATAGAAAAAATTCCTGTATTTTTAATAAATAATTAGAAAATTAACAAAACTTTTTTTATTAAAGGAATTGCTAAAAGTTTAAAAAAATCGAAACTATTTTAATTTATTAAGAAATAAAATTGATGGCTCGATGATGGAGTATCGGCTTCGTATAATTCTACCTTAGAAGGTTTGGTGATATGAAAGTGTTTGTGCATTGAGAGTTCCCTTGCTTCTACCTCATTGAGGGGGGTAAGTATCAAGCTAGGTGTCCTTTCAGGAGTCTCAGGTAAGCTCTATCTTCTGGTGGGTTAGAGAGAGAGGCACTAATCCATGGCGGCAACGCAGCAAGAATAACTCTCTATATTTGATTATGGTAGGATAGAGCCTGCAAGTTGCAGTGTTAGGGTGTTGTGAGTGTCCTATGACTCATACTACGTTTTATTTATTTAAAATATTTTTTTTTCATTTTGTTTACTGTTTCTAAGATTTTTTTACATAAATTTTCTACCAATTTTGAGAGTTAGTCAACGAGTTTTTAAGGGACAAAACACCTTACATATCTGAAAGAATTTTCACCTGATAAAATACAAAATGGTTACTCTTAAACTTATGGTATTGAAAAAACTCTCATTTTTATCCCCCACTGTCACATTTAATTTCATTTAAAAACAATATTATCATTGGAAACAACGATTAAGTTATAGAATCTAAAACATTCTTTATATTATTTTCAACTAAACAGTTTCTCTAATCATCTCTATTGTTAGCTTGCGAAAAATTAATATTCATACTCCGCAAAAGAATGGGGTCGGAAACTAGTCAAAAACAATCAATTGTAACACTTCTCCCCTTCTATCAATGATCTTAACTTGTTTTAAACGTTTTAAACGTTTTTGTTTATATTTTTATAATTCTTTTAACCGTAGGTCTTCAATTCATATTGTCATCGAATATTTTATCCTCAAAAGAATCATTACTGCTCTCCTGTTCTTCTTAAATTTTTACTACGTAGTGATGAACCTTCGACTCCTAGCCATTTTTTCCTCTTGAACGACTGTATTGGTGGTTTTTTCCCTTTTATTTATATAGACTTTTAGATCTTTCGAATAAAGGTATTCGGTTTTTAGAGGATGTATTCACCAACATTATACTCGTACTGTCACTTTAAGATCATGTGTGGCAATGTACTTATTGATCTCTCTTCCAAAAAGAATTTTCGCAAAATTGACATGTATAATGACCAGTAGTGTGCCTCTCAGCTAAAAAGAATGTTAGGTAATCGTTCATCCCATGTATACTTTGTCCATATGCACTTAACTTTAATTTTGATTTTATATTTTTCACTGTTCTATCCAGAAGTGCCTACCTTCTAGATGATAAGTTGTAGTTTTATTTTTTCTGTTCCCATTTTTTACAAATTTATTTTAATTCGTTGATTCATACTCTGTCCTTGGTCTTTTATAAGTCTTTTAGGGATTCCAAATCTCAAGATGACCGTATTTAAATTTGATAGCGTTATCTCTTAACTACTGATCTTCACAGACAATGTTTTCAATCACTTTTAAAATTTTTAGACAAAAATAATAAAACCTGTGCCCTTCGGCAGAGGATGGCATTGGACCAGCAATATAACTCCGCTATGTTTCAAATATCTGGCCATATTTGATCTGGAGGAATCAAGCTTTTGTATTTGTTCTGAGGGTTTTTTAAAACTGACACAACCTGCAGCTTTGAACCTTTTTTAATACATTCGTGAACATCTTTGACTAAAACATAGATTCTCCAACAAGATTAAATTTTTTTTTCACACCTGAATGGCCACAATCAACCTCATGGAAGGACTTTATTGTTGAGGGTCTTAGTTATATTGGTACCACATTTCATGATTAATCATTTTTTCTTTTTAGGTAACGAAACATAATTCCTTAACATATTTTTTTTTTGTTTCTCCACCGATCAAACCTCCTTGTCGTCCCAACTATTTCTTTGTTAAGAGAGTACATCATTGCATTTTTTATCCCTCTTTTCGATTCGTCTAAATCATGTTTTTTTTCAAGATTTATCGTCCAGATTACTGAGTGGAAAATGTCTTTCTCTCTAGTTTTAATTTTCCACCGATTTGTTTTATTGTAAAATCATATTCTTGCATTGAAACAATCTACCTTGATCATAGATTATTATTGTTTATAAAACTAGCAAGGTATATCAATGGAGTGTGGTCAGTCTCTAATTGAAAGTGTCTTCCCAGTAAATAGGGTCTGAATTTTCCTAGGATCCATTTTATTACTAGAATCTTATTGTCCGTAGTCTAGTATTTTTTACAGGAAAAGTGAGTTTTCGTCCATCAAATTCTATTGGATATTCGTACCAATCGGAATCCTGAGGCAAAACTGCCTCTAGACCTTCGTCAAAAGCATCACAACGCATACATATTTTTTATTTAAGTCAAAAAAACCAAACTTCAGTAAGACTGTAGATTTTTCTTGATAAGTTGAAAAGATTTTTCGTCCTCTATTTCCTATTTATTAAAGTTGTCTTGTTTAAGCAACTCATTTAGCTGTTCCGAAATATAAGAGTATTCTTTTTTAAAGTTCTTTTAATTGTGTCTGGATGCCAAAAATACACTCTAATTCTTTACTAATAAATGGCATGCGTGGGTCAGTTAAAAATTTGTAAAATTTTTAAGTCACTTGTAAAAATTTCGTTTCTATCTATTTTATAGTCCAAAAATTCATTATATTAGCCTAATTTACATTTTTAGGAGAAAGCTTCAATCCAAAATCTCTGAGTTTCCTGAAAACTATTTTCAGGTCATTCATATGTTCTTCCCAGCTTTTAGAGTGAACTATTATGTCACCTTAGTAAGAGAAACGCTTAACTTATCGTTTTAAAATACTGTCATAATATATTATAAATGGCCAGAGCGTTGGTTGACCAAAGGAATAACAACGAA
>CM043707.1:34367235-34426404 GCA_023969325.1 Oryzias curvinotus
TTCAACTCATCTTAAGGCATTTATCTTTTGAAAACAACAATCTCATTGTTTTCTTTCTTTGCTCATATTGTTTTAAATGGCGATTCTGTCAACTTATGTGATAAAAATCAGTTTAAAAAAAAATGTAAATTTTCTCGATGAATTTTTTTAATGTTATAAAATGCAAAAATCTTACACCAAGACCTATCAGGGAACTTTAAATATTTTTCAAAAGACATTTTTTTAGATTCTACTAGGATTTTTCTCGAAAATTTTACATTAATGAATTTTTAAGGCAAATTTAAAGCTGAAAAATCTGCTTCTCAACGGAAGACACTTGTTACTTTTTCAGTTTTCTACGATTATATTTTTTCCTAAAATAATCCTTAAATTTTGTGAAGAGCTAAGGTTTTTTAGGTTACGCCATTAAAACGCCCGATAGTGCGGCTGAATAGACTGATTTTAAAGCTCATTCATATTTTTCAAATTAGCTCAATGTCTCTATCAATTGAAAATTAAAGTCTAATAAATAGTCACATTTTAAACCATTTTTTGTGAAAAGGTTGACTGTGTTATACCTTGACATAATAATTTTTTTTCATTAAATGGTAATATTACCTGCCCATTCATTCCATGATTGCGTTCGACAATTAATTGTCTACCTTCTTGCGAAGATTTATCAGTCGTCCTGTTGCAATTATCTCGTATTTAGTTTTGAAGTCTTCCACTTTGATTCGAGGGTCCTAATATTCTTTGTTGTAATTCATCATAAAGGATTTGCACTCAGAATCTAACTCATTTGCTAACAAAATATCCTTGCAGCTTTTGTTGGTGCACTCATGAGTTATTTTTATCCACTACCATCGACTGAGTGAAGAAGATTTTTGAAAGTTTGTTTTATTCCGCCTGTCTTTGTAACGGCTGGGAGTTTTGACAACGTTTGGCCACAATCTTTCCCTTTGACAATATCGGGGAAAATGTTTGGGTTTTAGAAGTAACAGTTACCCGAGATGACTCAGTTAAACGAGCCATTGAAAAAATATCGAAATTTAAGGTCCAACAAAATCATAGCAGGTTAGAAGGAATTGGGGCAGAAATTGTCGTTTTCCCCGTTGGGGTCCGAGGATCAATCAGCCAGGCGGTTCAGAGGATACGAAAAATCCCACGACTCTTAGGGATAAAAACTGCCATCCGTATATGCCATTGCTATTAGGAAAGCGGTATTAAATATTCAGTCGCCTTGGTGATGAAGACTGTCTGCTGGAGTTGAATCAAACTAACCGATTTGCTACATTTAAGGTTAATGATTATGTTTATTAATTTAGACCACTAAATCTTCAACAAGCCTTCATTCTTTAAGTAATATGTTCTTGCTTTACCGGCATCAAGCGGTCTTATTTTGACAACATAAAATCAAATCGATTATGCGCAATGATTATTTCACCAAACCAACAACTTCACTGTGTAGGAGAATTATAGTATTTAAAGAAATTTAGACAAAATTGACACTAATTTAAGAAAACAAACAATAAATTTTGACTTTAAAAAACAAAAAGAAAAAGTTTTATGTAAAATTTTGAGCAATATTATAAAAAAGGATAGTTCATATCCCAAAATGGAGTTCTTTTTGAGGTCAATTTAAATGATGGAGATTACGATAAAAAATTTAATTTAAAAGATTATAAGAATTAAAGGAAAAATGTTTTGAGCAAAAATTATTAGTAAGAGGAATCCATGAAAGGATAATGGTGCATAAAAATACATGGGCTGATTTTTTATTTGAGAATTTTCAAAAAAATAAGGTTGAGTTTTAAAAACGATGTAACAATTAACTGAGCGATTTATAAATTTATGTATAACATGATTTGTCGAAGTTCTTCGTTTCAATGGCTTTTCTTTAAACTAAATTCGAACAAATGATTTTGTTAGATGTTAAAATAATTTTCTATGGTATAAAGCTACCGGATATAAAATTTTATTTACCTTTTATATTCTGCAAACCTAAAACCGTGAATTATATTTAATCTAAAAGAAAAAAATTATCTGGTTTGGATTACGAATTAACATAAGATTTTTTTTATTCAGTTTAATTTTTCATTTTTTTTACTATCGATATTTTTTATTTGTTTAAGAATGAGTGCAAGTGGGAGTTTGTGTGGGTAAAATACTCGTGGCCCACTTAAGGCAAATTTTATTTCTCTACCCCATAATCTTTTAATAAAAAAAAACAAATCCGATTATCGCTTTTTGTATGCTTGCAACATTAATCATATTCTAGTAACTAAACAAATTTGTTTTCATTTGAAAAATTTTTTACATCAAATAATCATGTAAAAATAAAAAATTACCCTAATAATTTTACAGATTGAAATATCGCCCACTGTTCATGTGTTTAGCTCACATTTTGCAAAGTTTACACTCCGTTCTGTAATATTTCCATTAACATGGGAAAAATTGTACACATTAACATTGTACTGTAGTTTCCCAATAAGTCCATGTAAACTAATATTATTTTGTTGAATTATTAAAATAGTACTTTGTCGAATTCATTTTATTTTTTTTTTATTTTTTATAAAAAAATATACTTAAGAAAATTTTTATTGCAATTTAGACTGTTGAAATTTTACACCAAATTAGTGCAAAATACATGGTTACTACCGATAACATTTTGTTGTCTCTACGCTTCATTTTCAAAATGAAGGCCATAAAAGCATCAAAATTCTCACCCTTTATCGAAATACAATTTAGATAAAATTATGAATAATTTGGGCGTAATTATTTATTGAATGCTTTACAAACAAGGGAAGAAGAAATTGAATTGGTCATTCAAAAAAGGCATGAAACTTGATTAAGACAGGCTGGAAAGTCATAGAATAGTAGCTAGAAAGGAAGAAGAAATATAAATTTAAAACTCTCTTGCATAAACAATAGTCTCTGATGGAGTTTGCTGAAACTTGTGTTTTGAATCCTGTCCTTGCTGAAAATGAGGTAAGCTGATTTTGATTTTAATTAATCCAATTATCTGATAAGTAATGTTATCCTATAATTTATTTTATTTAAAACCCTTGGAAAAGGATTTAACTATTTTATAGACAATGAATCCTCAATGTCAAATAAATATGAGTAAAGAAAAAAGAAATTGCACGTACAATAAAAATGCAAATAATTCAAATGAGGGAAAGAGTGTCGAGTTAGCCTCTGACAATAACGAACACAAAAAACTTGATCAAAAGTTTTATAATGACAAGTCAATGATGATGAAAAATATACTTGAAATGAGTCCATACACAGTCATGTCAGACGTCTTTAAAAAGGTGTTGGTCCAAATCGTAATGACGAGCGACGGAGCAAACTTTGACTTTGTATGCATCGAAATTTATATTAGGTCGAGGTTCCAGCAGAAACGGTGGGTCTAGTGGTAGGAATCAAAGGGATAACGATTAAATATATACAAGACGTAAATGATGTGATAACAAAAAGATTACTGGCACTAAAATAATTAGTCCATCAAGAGAAATGGAATCAATATTTACTGTTGTAGGAATGCCAGAAAATGTTAAAAGAGCCAAGGAAGCTATAAACCAATATGTCTTAACAAAAATTTTACCTTATATCGCAAAAAAGAATAATTATAAATCAATCCCTACACAAAGCCATTTTAACAAAGGCAAGTTTAAGTTTTTATTTAGATAACGGACACGAATCGATTGATGTCAAGTTTCACGATTTTCATCAAACTTGGACGAATGGACCAATTTATGATACAGGATTACACTCTACAATTATCCCAAACAAATCCGCCGAAAACTTTATCGACTCAAACGAATACGATTTTTTCCAATATCATGGAAAAAAACAACGATCTGCCAGTGTGAATAATTTACACAGACGTCGACATTCTTTCGGTGTTGAACGACGAGCTTCACTTAGAGAAGTTATTCAACAAAACGGTCTTGTAGATGGGATACGAAGAGAAGAAAACCGAGGGAAGTTGAAAAGGCCAGCAAGTGATCCAGATGTTAAGAGATTAAATTTGGAATGTATAATGGGAGACAAACAACTTGAATCTTATAATTTTAGTCCAATGCAAATTGTGCAATCACCTTTTTGTATGATGTGCTATGCGACTGAAGATATGTCAATGTTAATGCCTTGTGGTAATGGACCATTTTGTCACAAATGTTGCGTAAATATATTAAACAGCTCAAAAATGTGTCCAATTTGCAATGCACCCATCGAGGCGCTAGAGGTAACGATGAAATTTTAACAAAGGGATGGAAACAAAAAGATGAATAGCTAACTATTTTATTATGTAGAATTTTAATTATATATTCCACCCATCTTAATATTAAAATTTTTTTTACATTAATTGCTTCACACTCCTCAGGAGATATCAATCCTCTAGAAGGTATTGAGGGATCATCATATTGAACATATCTTATAAGCGTTTCAAATCCGCCTTGTTTAAATATTTTCATTCGATAATCGGGGTCACAGGACGAACTTGTGGAGATAGGTTTATCAGCGTGTTGTTTTCGACGTTCTTTTGAATTAAATCGAATTGACGAGTTTTTTTTATCAGATACAGACAGATATCGGGAAAAATTTTTCGTTTTTAATATCCAAAGTGAAAAAGGTATCACGCGTATTCTCATTATGGTTTTATTGTCCTATTAGCACCGCATAGCCGACCGCTTAAATTTATTACACATCAAATGCCGTTATCTAAAATCTCGTTTCTTTCATTTTCTCACACAACGGTATCCATAATAAAAATTTCAAACTTCTTGATTGATTTAATTTTATGATATATTTTTACTCAATCCTTCATAAGGGAAAAGTAAAGTTTGATTTTATCAATTTTAACTAGACACAGACTCATTAAAGGAATACCCGAACATTAATTATTTGTGATGTCACATAAGTATGTCATCAAAACTCCATTTTTATTATTCACCATTAAAGAATATCATTAATAAAACCATAACTCAAATTTTACGATTCATCAAATTTTCTTGCATTCTTTGATAAACTTTGTAAAAATTCCCTTCCTTTTAAACCACATAAATTAAGATCGTCAATGTATTTCCAAATTTAATTTCATGAATAATAATCTGCTTAATCATCCCATTTTTTCATTCATCAATTTTTTATTAAATCGAGTGTCAATAATCATCCACATTAACGTTTATTATTATCACATTATAATGATTCTCGTTCAACTAAACACTAAAAATTCAGAAAACGCTTTAATTTTCAAACAATTTCCCTTAATAAATTAATTTTTTTTTATTTTGAAATTTTTAAGCTATTTAAGGCTAATTTTTTAATTTCTTAAAATTTACATTAAATTCATCTTAACCCCCTCTTTAAGATTAATTTGATAGAAAATCATTAAAGGCGTATTTCTTAAATTTTAGTTTTAAAGAATTCCTCGTTCTTGATTTCTGGTATTATTTTTGCCACAATCAATCATGCGCGTGGTGCTTGACCACAATGTCTAAATTCAATCTTATCGCCAAACAAAGACCAAAGGATAGTGAGGGAAAAGTACAAATGTTTTTTGTTTTAAATTTGTAAATTACAATCAAAAATATGATTATTCCGCCATATGAGTGGGTTTGAAAAATTATTTGAATCACTGGATCTCATTAACCAACTAATGTTCTTTAAAATCAACGATGAATAATTTTAATGACATTCACTACTTGGAGTTCTTTGTTGTAAAAAAATGTTGTAAATCACTTGAAAAAGGTCATAAAGGATTTTTAAATCTTTCTAAATTAACGTTAATTGGGTTACCATTTAAAATACATTTGAAGTGCAAATAAAAATCTTTAACAATCATTAAATTGTGTTTTCTGATATAATCCCTTACACCAAAATATATTCTATATCAAATTATCGATAAAATAATATTCTTCTAAAATGAGTGGTAACAAAAAATATTTTCGATTTCTTTTTCATTGAAAATTCGCAGAATATTCAAGAAAATAGCATAAGACGGATATTGGTGTAAGATGTGATGTCTCAAATATTTAAAGGAGACATTAATCCGGCATCTAGCCGCCAGGTACGAAAAATTATCAAAATCTTTTGCTTGAGTGCTAATTATTTTTTGTATATCCTGCTCAAATGTTTTAAATTTAAATTCAAAACTTTAAGGTTATTTTACCCGTTTAAAAACTTTTTTGTGAAAAATTTTAACTTAATTCCTAAACGTCTTCTGATATGAATTTCCATTTAAACTTGTTTTCACGTCTTAAAGCATCTAAAATGATAAAAATTAATTTTCTTCGTTACATGTTTGATATTTTTTAAATAGTTTAATTATTTCAAATTTAACTAATATTATTGTCAGTCGTGAGAATATCTCACTGTTATTCAGAAGAAACCTGGTTCTAATTTTGGCATACATGAAATTTTTAACACTATGCGCAAACATGAGTTTCACATCGAGTATGATACAAAATGGCGTACTCAAATTCTAAAACCAATCTACCTCATTTACTCTCATAATGGTATGAATTGGTTCACTATTTTTATCGGATGATTTTTTCATAGTTAGACTCTAACGGGGAAAAAAAGTAATTCTGGAGAGTCGAGTGTGTAAAGATTTTTTTTTATTCTTTGGCTATTTCTAGTTAATGAAATTATAGCCGTGAACTGCCACGTATTTCGATTATCTCTGTACCCCATTTATGCAGTAATTCAGCAAGACGATGATAAACCTTTGGAAAAATAAAAGGAGATGTGTTTCCTCAAATTGGTCATTAAAGAGAGCCTGGGGCTCATCTTATTTTGATAAACATAATAGAATTATTTTATTTTTAATCATTTCCGTCGGGATACGAATTATATTATCAAGAATAATTTTTATAGTAACTTACAGACTATCCAGGAGCCTATAAAGTCCAAGTCTGTTTTTACTGAGGTCGCTGCCACTGGTAGATACCCATCGGGCTTGCTCAGATTTTTAATTTGAGAAAAAAAAAAGAAATATTTAAAATACAGAAATATCATCGCCATAAATTTTATGAAATGTCCATGTAATATATACACTTTTTAATAATGGCTACCGCTGCGTGCGTGGCGTTTTGGTCATTACAGTCCTAAACCAAAATACTAATCCAGTAAGGTTTAAATCACATTAAATAAAATACCAGGAAAAATATATCTTGGTGGGAAAAGATTTTACATGCTAGTCGCTATTCCAAGAAACGACATTCAATATTAACAATAAGAATAGTAATTAGCTATCGACCTAACTTGATCTCATTCCCCGCCGCCCGCATCATCAACCTTATTAATGGTGCAAATTATTTAGTAGGGATATTGAGTGAGAAAAGTTTGAGAAAATATCTAACATGGATAAAAAGGTGACTAATTATTTTGAAGTGAATTTGAATAAGTTCAAAAAATCGTTAAAAAATCTTTAATGCCCTGACTCAATTTTCATAGAAATGTATTCAAAAGACAAAAAATTTTATTTTTGACTAATAATTTGATTTATTTATCAGAGTTAGGTTTTTAAATGAAATTCGGGTTACAATGATTTTAAGTTGATCTTACAATCAACGGGAACCTTGCATTGTCATTATCACGATTGTTCCTCAACATTAAATAAGTAAAGCAATCATGGTGATATTTTAGTTTTTACATCTAAAGTAAAATTCAAAATATTTTTTGCTCTAATTATTGATTTAGTTAAAAGTTAATGTGATATCTTTTGATTTCCAATATTGTTTCAATTCTTTGGCATTAAGAATAACGGTTTACCTCTTGATTTTTTAATTATTATCGAAAAGGTAAAAAATGTCATTAATTTGTCCTTTCGTGTTGGTTTATATTCACAGACATTTTCCTTTCCTAACACGCCTCATCGGGATTTGCGGCGATAATAGTTTTGTTTAGCGAAAATTAAGATTTGTTGTTGTTTTTTAATGCTTAGCTTAAGACTCCAAACTTTCAATTTTTAGAGTCTGAACCAACATATTAACAAGGCTTGCTAGGTTCATTTAAAATCTCAGAGTTGACGGAATTTTCAAAATTTTTTTGTTAAGGAAGATTTTATGGTGTTGATGGAACAACTACTACCGAAAATCTTTAAGCGTTGAAGATAATAGTGTCTTCGCAGAGTTCAATTTAATTCAATTTGACATTTTTTTAATCGATCATAGCCGAAATCAGTTCGTCTTGTTTTAAATCACTATTTGCCTTGTTGTTTGACACATTGAAAAAGTTTCATGTCTTGGGCAATAACGTAGTAAAAAATCACTGTTTGGCAGACCGAAGTCGGTTTTTAATCATAAGTTTTTTATGAGGAGTCCAAAGAATTGTCCGTTATGTTGTGGGTCTAAAGCGCAGTCATTGTTCTAAAAACTCGTTGACCTTTAAGATTGGCATTAAAATCAACGAGAGGCAACACGTTCAACTGGCGTACATTTTGGCTACTCAACAACAATTAAATTCATTTACGGATTAAATTACAATCAGCCCGATGTGGTGTATATTGACTAAAAAGGTAAAAAAAAATGCCTGTATAAAGTAATAATTATCCCAAACGTCACAATTTAATTCGCCTTTAAAAGAAAATTGGAAAATTATTTTCAAATCAAATCGTGGATTATAAGGTCAGCAGGAATTAGGACAGAAATAATTTTCTTGGATTTGGAGCGCCATGATCAATCAGCCAGGCTGTTCAGAACAAAATGAAAATCTAGTCCATCCAAGACAAAGAAACCGCAACCAAAATAATTCGTTATTGTTCGGTAAGCTCGATTAAAGTTTGGATGGCGTTAATCGTGAAGACCTTTAGCGAGAATTTGATAAAACATAATTAATTTTCTGCGTCCAACAGTTTTAGATTTAGTTTATTCTTTAAAATCATTCGCAACCTTGTGTTTATATCGCAAACCAGAATGAATTCTACATTTCTTGGGGCATGAAAAATCCCATCCTAAACTTATACGAAAAAATCAAGTTTTGAACGAAAGAAAATTTAACAACTGACTGCTATTATCGCAATTTATTTTATTTTTGAAAACAGCTAGAGTATACAAGATATTCCAAAATCGCTACTGCGCATTGAAGCTTTTAATATACTTTCCCTTGTTTGGTAACGATGTTTACAATCTTAAAAACGAAGACGTATAACGTGAGACTTAAGAGAAAAACAAGTAGCCATTGATGACAAAGAACTCAAAACAACATAATTTTGATATATAATGAGTGGAATGTATACTATATTGTTAGTTTTGCTTTCATTAGAAATTTCTTATTGAAAGTGGAATGGAAAAACCTAAAATATTGTGAAAATAATATCTTTTAAATTTAAAAACTTACTTTGAAGTGTTTTATGAATTTTTTGTTTCCTCCACTACATATATTCAACAGAAATTTTCAATAACTATCATTTTTATCTCATCCGTTGATATAATTTTCGCTTACAATCGGCAATAATGGACATTTCCATGAATAAGTTTTAAAAGGTTGAACTTAACTTCCTTTGTCAAAATAAATCTGTACGGTTCTGTTTCGAAAGCTTTTTAAAATAGATAGGTGGAATTTGATTTTTTTGTAAATAAAAAATTGAATTTCTTTAAGCTAAGTTGACTCCAAAGTCTTCATCGAAAAAATATATTGTGATCCTTTGCTATTTAACTAAATTTTCATTAACTTACAAAGGATTGAAATTTTCTTGATTTTCTTTAATGTTGACAGCGAACGTGGATTAAAATACAGATGGTCACCAATTACATAATCAAAAGAATATTTGTAAATTGATTACAGAGAACCCCAAGTTTTTTTTCCCTAAAATTCTAAAAATCCCTCCAGTGATAAACATCCAATATATTTTTTTTTTAAATAATTGATCGATTTGATTGAAAACCTTTCGTTAATTTGTATAAAAATAAACACAAATCACACATTGAATAAGTTGTAGATTTTTCACAAAATCATAATAATGATTGTGAGATGTTAACTCATATTTAAAAATATTTTTAATTATTTTTTAAATCAAATGCAGGATTCTTTGTTAAAGATGTTACATGTGGCGAGGAGGGCGGTGGCGGATAGAACTGAATATTATTATTATATTTTTATGCAACTCTGAAAGTGTAAAAAAGAAAAATATAATGTTAGCGTGAGCAATTAACGATATAATTACCGAACTTTAGCGTAGATTAATTGCTATTTTTATAAATTGTAATGGAGTCAACAATTGGCGCAGTCGGGAATTTGAAGTCGATCAAAATTCCAATTCTATCAAATGATACTGATATATAAATATGGTTTGAAAGATTTGAGATGGCTGCAATTTGTTGGGTATTAAAGGAAAAGATCTTACCAGAGAGTTATTTTTGCTATGTGATGAAGAGGTCTATCGAACATGTCGCAATATGGGTTTGACTGTAGAACTATAATATTCAGTGGTGAAAGAAAAACTGATGGCTCGTTTAGTTTGTCCTGGATATTCTTCCTTCGATTTTCAGACTGAGTTGCATTCGGCTAAGCAAAAACCAACGCAAACTTTAAAAGATTTTTGGAATCATGTTAATGGTCTGTCTTTTCGTGCTTATCCTGATATGGCTAATGGAACACTGGATCGCCTTTTAATGAACGTTTTCATCGCTGGGTTAAACTCGGATAGTACAAGGCAACAACTTCTTTTGAATCCACCGCTATCATTTGAGGCTGCTCTGGCTGGCACAAAAAGAGTTTCTCATATTTATTCCATTTGCATCTCTACATCCTCTCATATTATTGAAGCTTCCGTTGATTCATTAAAATTGAGCGATCATCATGTGGATATTGTGGAAAATACGGCAAGAAGTAATTAGAATCCAGATGATCTTGCGGAGAGAATAACCCAGATGGTTATCTCGAAGCTCAAAGGAAATAGAGAAAAGGGTTTTGAAAAATCAAAGCCATGGTCCAAGAACCTTACATGTTATAAATGTGGAAAATTAGGCCATATTGCAAAATTTTGTCGTTCTCATTTTCCGCCTTACATCTTTTACTCTAATTGTGTAGCTAATGTGGAAGTTGAGTTAACCTCCGGGAGATGTGTTGAAGCTTTAATGGATTCTGGTGCGTCTGTGTCATTGATTAATATCACAGTTCTTACTCCAGTTTTAATTTCCAAAATAAGGAAATCAAACATTAATCTTCGAACTGTAAGTGGTGAGTCGCTGAAATTAATGGGTATAATTGAACGAGTTGCAATAATCATTGGATCTCAAAGACTCACTCTTGATTTTTATGTGGTTAAGAACCTTGCTCATAAATGTATTTTAGGGCTGGATTTTATGCGGAAGTACGCCTGTAAGCTCGATTTTAGGAATAACACGTGTACTATTGGCCCAGAAATAATTAAATTTTCTCGTGAACCTTCAGTTGATCAGAAGAAAACATTTAAAATGGGAAAATCATTGTACGACTCCAAGTTATAACGAAATGAACATAAAGAAGGTGAATTAGTTATGCTCTATAGACCTTCAGGAGAAGGCAAATTCAAAAAAGATTGGATTGGACCATTTCCTATTTTAAAAAAATTGACTGACGTGACATATCAATTGTCTGATAATCAAAAAATGGTGACGAGTTATTTCGAACGATTAAAAAATATAAACCTCGATCGGTTGGCGATTTTAAAGGAGGAGGAGTGTTAGTGTGAGCAATTAACGATATAATTACCAAACTTTAACGTATATTAATTGCTATTTTTATAAATTGTAATGGAGTCAACAATAAAGTCTAATTATTTTCACGATAAAACTGTATCTGATTTTTTTCTTATATTAATTTTGTAAAACTGAATATTTACTTTTTAGACTGAAAAATTATGAATAAATATAAGTAATTAAAGTGATCATAAAAAGAAATATTTATTATTGAAGCTGAAGTCATTTAAAAGCTTTTTCATACTGCTTATCAGATTATCTACGGGTTCGCTAAACTTTACAAGGCATCAAATTTTGTCTTAAAACAAGACACAATATAATGACATTGATAATTTTATTATTTTTACCCTATTAAGAAAATATTATTTTTTTTAAAAAACATACGAAAAAATTATTTAAAAAAAATTAAATCATTACACTTTTATTATTTATTTTAATGTTAGTGTAACAATATTTCTAATTTGCGCTACCTATCTTTTCCTTAACTTTTTTTGTTAATAAAAGTAATAAAATCAAATCAATCAAATTTATGATCAAAAAATAATGATCAATTTTGTTAAAATCGAATTATATGTAAAATCGATTTATTGCAATTATATTAGAAAATAATCGTTAAATTTGGCTCATTTTCACATGATAAATTTTGTTTTATTTTTAGTTTGTCTCAAAAACACGTTCTTAAAAGATCGCATTAAATAAGAAAACTTTTCAAAGCTAAAAATATTTAATAATTCATGATAAATTCATTCTTTTGATAAAACATTTTCTTAATCTCATCCCAGTAAAATGGGTCTGGTTAAATAGTCCAATATATCGGTGTAAATATTTAATTTTTGTTGTATGTAAAATTAAGAAATGAATAATTCTAAAATTGAAAAATCGGACCAAAGTCCTTAATTTACAGGATTATTGTTTTATATCTCAAGACAATAAAAAAATAATAATGAGGTCATTTATTTAAAAATAATAAAATATTTAAAATTTACCACCTTCTCATACTTCCTATTTATACCTAAACCAATATCGGTTAAACATCCGATATTAGGAGATTAGAGTTTGAGATTTTAAAATCAAAGAATCCGATTCAATTATAAAAAATAATTAATCGAAATAAGTTTTATTCGTTTTAGTTGGTAAATTCTCTGTTAAAATTTTCGAAGAATCAAAAAAAATAAATTATGAAAAATTTTTAAGATTAAAAATTAAAAAAAAGTTTCTGATAAAAATACAGACCTTGATATTATTTTCTGTGAGTGAAAAAATGGCTCCTGGAAGAACCACAATATTATCAAGGTTTATCGATCGAAAATGCTTAATTTTTTTTGGATTAGTTGGTTTATTTGGTGTCATTATTATGTTTTCTTTGGTGTACTTAAATCTTTTATCGAATAAGGAGATGTTTTTATATCAAATATTTCTCTTAATTTTCTGACGATTCAAAATTACCAAATTAATTGCCTTAAATAATTATTCTCAAATCAGTATCGAATCTTGATATAAGTATTAAAAATTTCTTTCCTTCAAGATTTTATAAATTTCTTGATTCAATCGATTCAATTGTTTGATATCAGATAGACTTTTTAGTTTCAAGATAAGAATCGGTTGATCTCGTTAAGTCTTTTATTAAATTAATTCTTTTCTTTAGGCAAAAAAATACTATTCCTTTAATTTTGCAAAACTAATATTTTGTTTTTATTATTTATGGATAAAACTGCGAAAAAAAATCGAAATTTTTCGTTTGATTCAATGAAAAAGTCCAAGTTAATTTTCGAATTGGATTTTGTGAAAGAATTCATGTATTAATAAAAACAGCAATGAATATCAATTTTTTTTGCATTTAAGTCATAAATATAAGATTTATATGTCCTCGCTTATTTAAAAATTTGTTTTTTTAGAATTATGTTAGAATAAGTAAAAATTTAATAATTAGATTGTTTCTTGGTTTTTACCATATTTTTATTTTTGAGTAATCCCTAACTCTAGAATATTAAGGCCATACTTTTCCAGTAAGTTAGCTGTCATTTCCCTTTTCATGTAAATATTAAAAACATCCTCGCGTACGATTTTTTCCTTATATTATGCTACAAATCAGTTTTTTTAAATAATTTTTTAGAATTTCCGTAATTAGTGAAACTTAATCTTACGTGATAATAATGTCAGTGAGAACTTATTGAATGTTGAATAAGATTTGCTACTAATTTTTCAAGTTAAATCTCATTTTTCATTAAATAAATACACAGATATCGAATATAACTATTTTTAATATTTATTTATAATCTAGAATAAATTTAAAAATATTATCTTGAGCCAAAATCAATGTTTTAATTCCGAAGTTGAAAATATGGAATTAAGAAACATTTAAAATATAATTTTGGCAATAATACAAAAAAGAGCAAAATTGAATTTTTAGAGCTAATTTTATTCAGTAAAATGAGACTTTTTTATTCTAAAAGTTGACTCAGAATTTCATCGAGCTTGCGCTTTAAAAGTATTTTAATATTTTTATTATTTAGATTAATTTATGGCAAAAAAATTAGGTAAATTAATTATTTTTACTTGACAATCTCATCAATGTTTAATGAGTATAGATAAAAACAAAGTCATATAACAATTAGAGTAGCAAGTTCACACAATCTAAATACTTTTGCTTTCTAAAAATAATAAAATTTTTGAAAAAAAAGATTTCATTTCTTCTATGTGGATTTTTGATAATTTTAGAAAATTAAGACTTAACATAGAATCATGGTTTGATAGGAAGACTGAATCTTATTCTTCAGTTAAAAATTATAAATTAATTACAAAAATATGATATTCTTGTAGTTATTTTAAATATACAAACATATTTCTTATTCAAATTTATGATAAGTTCATGAACATTGGGGAAATTATTAAACATTTTGTAAAATTAAAAATAACTTTATTGAATCGAATTCAAAAAGGAAGTTATTTTCTTCATATTCTTTGGAACTTGCTTTTCCATGATATCAGGACATCTAATGTTCAATAGAATATTAAAACCACAATAATAAAATTAATTGTTCAAATGTTTTGATTTAATTATTATTTTTCATACTCTATTTAATTTTTCATTCCTCTCGTATTCAGAAAAAACTTTAAAAATGTATCAAAAATTATAACATTTTTGTCGACTATCTTTTTTCTTTATATCAATCACGCATGACCCGACCTAATGATCTAAATGCCGGATTTTAAATAGTTTTAACAACTAATGTGAGCCTTCTAAATTTAGGGATTAAATATAAAAATTGGATTTACATTTTTCAATATAATATCAAAACTCCAAGATCTAACAATAAATTTTGAAGAAATAATTGATAAATATCGTGGTCACTTTATCATATTATTTATCAATAACAGGGGTGCAACAATAATAAGTATAAAATTTTTTCTTAACAACAAATTTATTTCATGAATTAAAAAAAAAGCATTTTGACACAATTATATTCTGATTTTTACAATAAAAAAAGGTTTGGATGAGTTTATAATAAAAATGATGATATTTCATATTTAATTGTATTTTTATTGAAAGTAAATGTCGAGCCCCTCCTCTCCGAAGTATAAAATTGAATTTTAAGAAAAAATATAAACAGTTCTCTAAATTAATTTCATTCGCCTTAAAAAAACTTTAAAAGTTATTAAAGGTTTATTTAAAATATATTACGTCTTTTGATTGTTTGATAGATAAAAAATTGTCCAATTAATAAAAAATTAACAATAACAAAAGGTTTTTTGGATGTCAAATCGTCAGTTTATAATTATACGCTTATCGTTTTGAAAATAATCAAATGAATATTTTAAAAAATTAGCAAACTTTATAAGATAAATAAATTATATTTAAAGTCTAAAATTCATCCCTTCTATGTATGTTTGATAAAGGGTAATCATAACTATTTCATATAATTTGTGTTTTTTCAAAAGAATTTTTTTAATATTTAACTCGTGATGTGGCCCTTTGATTTTTATCAATTAATTTTGATATTTTTATTATATGCATTAATACATTATTCAATTTTTATAATGAAACAAAATTTTGTGTATTTGTCATCTAAAAATTATATTCATCGTTTTATTATTCCTAATATTGAACAAATAGTTAACAAAGAAAAATATTGACGAGGCCGACTTTGCAAAAATGAATGATTAGGTTTACGAATAATATATCTATAAAATATTTTTAATTTTTTTGTTATTTAATTTTGTTTGAACGAAATTGTTAAATAACTTAAAATATTTAATTAAAAGAATTTCCAAACTATTTCATCTCAAACTAAAAAATAAGGAACTTTAGACTTTTAGGCTAATATTGTGGTGTAATTCAATCCGTTTAAAAGGAAATAACGTTTTCTTAAAATTTTAAAATATATGAGAAAACATTTAAAATTCATTTAAACTCGAAAAGAATTATATTTTGGATTACCTCTCTTATTAAAGATATTAAAATTTATTCTTAAAAAAGAGTAAAATTTACAAGGAATTCTTGATTACAAAATTATATCGAAAGAAAATTACTATTAAGACGTGAAAGGCTTAAAAAATAAGACTTAGTTTTATAAAATAAATCGATCAATAATTGGTTTTTTTATTTTTTTTAAATTTAATCAAAAATATAAAAACATAAAATATAATAAAAATGAATGTTTTTCATGATTTATGAAAAAAAAACATTTTTTTTTCCAAACATCGCCAAAATAATGAGAGTAGTGAGTTTTTTTAAAGTTTAGCGCTCTTCCAATGATCGCAGGATTCTGTATTTGTCAAGGCTTTAAAAATTTTCCGAAATCACATATTTTGTAAATAAAACTGTAGTTTTAAATTTATTAGAACAAGGATTCTATTGTTTAGAGAGGTCTGTTTTCACTGTACCTGACCGCTATTAAATGCTATTGTTTAAGAATTGATCACGTTGTCAATCAGTTTATTGAATTGGATGATAATAAGGTTAGTCTCCAGCTTGGTCCATCATTTTCTTGACTCTTGAAAATCGTTTTAATCGAATATAAAATTGGTGCTTGATAGCCAACAACGCAGACATAGAAGATGGCATGAGCATGGATGCGGAGGGTCGAGGGATGCAATGTTGTATTCATTTTTTTTATGATAGAAAGGAATGTAATAATTTATTATTTAGGATTCTACTGTCATAAAAATAAATCGAAAATATATGTAAATTAAATATCCTATACAAGTATAATTAGTCTAGTTTTTTAATTATTTTAACGTCTTTTCTTTTCAAATTACTAATTCCAGTTTTTTACTTAATTTGAACAACAGCATATATTTCTTTTTAATGTAAAAAATTTGGTCATTAACTTCTAACAAGTCAAGATTAAATCATATGAAAGTCGAATATTTTTAGTTAAATTTGTAACAATCATTAATGGATTGCATTAAAAAACGATTTTTCCCAATTTTTTTAAAACAAAATTAACTTCCGAAACTATGGAATTTTTATTGTTAATATACTATTAAAATCTAAAATGAAAAAAATCTAGACATATTCATAAAATCTTGTCTAATAGACTAATAACTTTTGTTTGTTCATACCAAAAACTGATGTAAACTTATGATGAAAACTTTAATTAGTTCTTCTTTTAAAATTCTTTAAAAATCTAAACAATAATTTATCGAACATTTGTATGAGGGGATTTTATATTGAGATTTAAAAAAGACGTTTTTTCTTTTTAAAAAAATGCATTTTTATTACTTCAATACAAATATTTTGAATATTTTCCATCAAAATTCTATTTAAAATCAATTTCAAAGCTTAAACTAACATAAGTTGTTTGAAGTCAATTTTTAATGTCAAATATTGCCTAATTTTTGGAACATAATATTTAATTATATAAAAATTCTGATCTTCTTTTAAAACATATTCTTTATCATAAATATTATCCATTTTTAAAAAAAATGGCTTAATTTGATATTCCCAAATGTAAAAGCTCTCAAAGGTCGAAAATTCCCTCAAATAATTAATTAACATTTTTTTCAAATATTTAACTTTAACATACTCAAAGACTGTTTTGACATGGAAAAAAAATAAAACAATGGTTCTGTTTTTATAAATTTTGTTACTTTAATATTGCGAGTCTAAATTTAGCGTTTTAAATATTTCATTGATTTATTTTTTATATTTTCGCTAACTTTTTCAGATTTTCTCACTTCTCTATTTTTAGAATATTTTGATATTTCCTTTTAGTTTTGCCAACGAACTCATTCTTATTTTAAATTAAATTTTTTTCTTTCCTTCAAAATATCATGTCTCCCGTTTAATCAATTTATAAAAAGGAAAATTAGGTTTTAATTGAAACTGCAGATTCCAACCTGACGTGTATTATAATTATCGTTCTTCCTTCGTTTAAATATTTGATTTAATTTTATTACAATTTCTCAAATTAAAAAAATTTCTACTTTAAACATTGACGGTGAGATCCTGAATTAAAAAGTCGATCAATTTTAGCATAATTAACACTTTCCGATATATCAAAAGATATCAATTATAGAAAGCAGATAAACAGTTTTACTCCGTTAAAAAAAATTATATCTTCAAGGTAGAATGATCTGTGTGAATCAATAATCGTCCAAGAACGATTCCTTTTATTGATATATTTATTCTACTCAACTCAATCGGTTTAAGTTGGAAGGAATAAACTTTCTTCATTAAATTCAGATAGCTCGAAATAGGCAAATCACATAGGTATTTAAAAATTATAAAACAACGCATGATACTCCTCCTACTATTGTTTCAATTAAAATTTAAAACTTATTACTCACTGGAGATTGGAATTAATATCTTGGTAAAATTGCATCATTTTTATGTTCGTATAATGTTGTTTAGTGATGAATTATTTTGGTCTTACCCTCCATTGATACATAGAAATTTTTTTAAACTAATAAAAAAAGTGAATATATAGATTTTTGATGAAACTTAACAATCGTAGAAAAAAATGAGTTTCTTAATTTATTTATGATCTAATTTACAAAACTTTTTCATCATTAAAAAACAAGGTTGTATTATTTTTCGTTTTGAAAATTTTAAATAATTTTATATAATTAAAAGTCCAAAGTTATCAATTCCCTATTATTCTTTTCTATTCCCATTCGACGAATAAAATTTTAATTATTCAAAAATATTTAAATATTTCGGATTTATATTTGAGTTGATAAATACCTCAGAAATTTACGATCGTTGACTTACTACCCTTAAAAATGGTATCTATTAATTTTTTAATATTATTTTATTTTTTTAAACAAATATAAGGCAAATTTTGTAAATTGTCACACTAGATACGAGTGTTTTCAAATAAAAAATAGTAATGCTTTCTTGTCATTTGTTGCTTAATTATTAATAATATAACGGGAAAATATGGATATAACAATGAATTTAAATATTTAAAAAAACGGGTGAATTACCCTGAAACCTCAAAGAATTATTTGTATAAAGAAGAAAGATATATTTTAAATGTCAAGTTTTTACGGGTGAAAAGAAATTCTTTTTTTTTAAATTTAAAATTTTATTTTTAAACTTAATTTTTTGAGTTAAATATATATCAAAAGTGTTTTTTTTTAAAAAAGAATGAGACTCAAAAATTTTATTTAATTTTTTAATGTTATCCTAATTCCTTTTGTTCCTTGTAAAAAAATTATGTTAGATTTCAAACTTTTAACCAAAAACTCACCTCATTTTATTCCTTAAAAAATGTTTTTAAAGAGTTAAAATCATTCCCTTACGAACATGATAAATCCTAAATATCCACGAAATAATTACTAACTTTATTTTTTTTTCGATACATTATTCGAAAGCATTTTTGATTTATAAAATAATAATATCCAATGGGTAAATATTGAGAGCGACATTTTATTTAAAACTGTCCAGTAATTTTGATCAGTATGATTTTAGTTTATAACTTTAGCAGCAATTATATATTTTTAAAGAATTTATTTGTGTCAAAGAGATTCGGTGAACAGTCGACGACAAAAATGTGTTTTTCTTCAAAAATATGTCGATTGATTGGCAATAATGTTTTAAATATATATATTAATGTATTTTTTCTTTTTTTTAAATCACTTGAAAATATTAGCTTCTACTCAATTTCTGTTATATTCTCTTCCCTAAAATGAATAATAATATTTTAAGATCACATTTCCTGGCCAGTTATTCAGCTATAAGATTGTAATATTCGGAAAACTTCGCCATAACGAAGAATCGATTAAGTCTTATTTTTCTTACATTTAATTCTGCTGCTATGCTCTTTAAGTGCACTGTACTTAAATTTCAAAAAAAAAACTTTGATAATATTGTTTTTAAATGTATGAGATTTATTTAAAAAAAATATTTTATTGAGAATGAAGGATAGCTTAAAGAAAAATATGAATCGCAATACTGTTCCTTTTTACTACAGACATTTTAAGCACAAAAATAAAGATAATAAGGAGCTTAACTTTTTAACGTTTTTAAAAATTTGGTAAATCTACAAGATGTTTATTTTTGATTTCTACAGTGCAATTTGATAATAATGCATATCGACGAGATTATCCAAAGTTTTTTTTTGAGACTCTAATCCTGCTCTTTAATAATTTTTTTTTAATTCTTTTCAACAAAAAATCAATTTTCGTAATTTTAACACAATAAAAATTATTGAAAGTGTTATTAATTATAAAAAAAGAATATTTCACCAATTATAAAAATTTTGATGTCAACTCGTTATCTTTGATGTAAACTCATCAATTTACTAGCGGATCTACTCGTGTCAATTATTACTTAATTGGGTGAACAACTTTTTTATAAAAAATTATTGCGACATGAATCAGTTCTCATTATTCTTAAGTTGAATTTTTTTTTAATTTTGGTTTTCTTTTTTATTATTTTTGGCATTCCTTTATTAAAGTAAAACATTGAACGATATTTAATATTAACGCTCATAAAACAGTCAATATGAAGAATTTGAATGAAAATTTTGATTTTTCAAAATCATAGAGCAAAAAATTACCAGTTAAAATTTTATAAATTTATAAACATTAAAAAACTCACATTTTGAAAGGAGAAATTTCGCTGATATATTAGTTGCTTAATATAAATTAAATATTTCTTATTCAATTGAATCTTCATGTATTTTTAATTTATTTGTTTTTCTTTAATGACTCTTCAATAAAAAGTTAATCACAAGTTTTTTTAATTTACTCAAAAAATTTATTTCTTTTCTGTGTTAAACTATTTTCTGTCATAAAGTCGAATGATAAATTTTATTCGTTTTTTCCCCATATTTTAAAGCTTAGTTCACTTGGAAAATTTTTTGTTGATCATTTTTGACTTGATATTTCCTTATTGAATTTTCTTTCTTTAAACAGCACACCATTTAATTTATTCTAATTTAAATTCACTCATAAATTTATGTTTTAAGAGTTTTGTTTTATTTGAATAACATTCATTGATTGAAAAATTTTAGATCATGTTCTCGAACTATTAATTAATAAAAGCATCATAATTTTTCACAGAACATTGATAAAAAATAAATTATTACGCCTTTATATAAGTTATAAATTTTACGCAATGTGTTATCAAATAATAAAAAAATATATAATTTTTTATTTCCTTTATAATATTATGGGCTTTCAAGTAAAATTTTAGATTTAACATAACCCAATATGTTGTGAATTTCGTTATTTTTTTTGAAATAAGGTTAGAATTTAAAAAAAATATGACGTCACATATTAAATAAATTTTTAAGAAATTTCAAATATTTTGTCACCTTTATTGACTATTCATTAAATATTTGATTTTTTTTTTAAATGAGTTTGAGGGTTTTATTAAATCGATATCTTGAAAAATTAAAATAAGGCCAAATAAATATTTCTGAATAATAAAATATTTCACGATTTTTAAAAAGAAATATTATATAAACGATAAAGAAAATTTTTTATTTTCAAAATATGACTTATAATCTTACATAAATAAGAGACAACTATTTTTACAAATGATGATTCTTAAAATAAATTAGAGTGATTTTAAGCAAATTAGCTCAAATATTGATTTAGATAAGCAATAATTGTAAATTATCTCGAAATTGATACTATTCGGAAGATTTTATTTTTTTTTAATTCAGGATTAAAAGATCGTCTAAATGTTTTTAAAAATATTTGTAATTTTATCCAGAGATAAATTTTAATGGCGATGAAAATAATCATTTGCAAATAGGCTAAAAGAAATATTGTCAACATCGTTTGCCAGTGTTACAATTTATTGAGAATTGATAAAACTAAAAGAAACGTAATTAGAATTTCAAAAACTTTCAAAGATAATGCTAAGCTTCAAAAAAATTAAAAAAACTATTTATTGTTAAAATAAATTGTGAATATTTAACAAAATTGTGTGACGATCTTGAAAAAAGAATGCTTTTAAATTGGATAATATACACAGAAAATTGGAATTTTACATCATATAAAAATAAAAAAATGATAAATTCATATAAAAGAAAAATATGTACGATCATTGGCTTGATTTTTCGATCTGTGAAAAAGAACACCAAAAACCATTAAACGAGTATGCGTTAATTTTCACTGTTCTAAAAACTAATAGTTATAGAAAATTAAAAAATATTAAAGATAAATCTATCGCTACAGTTGTAAAATAAATTTTTTATAATTTTTACATTGTTTAAAATTTCTTTAATGAAAATTTAGTCATGTTATTTATATTTTTGCGTTAATATTTTCGATCCTCTTAAGAATTACAATCTAAATGTCAAATCTCTTTTAAAATAAAACCTGCAGGAATGTACAAAACCTTATTCTTGAAAGTATCAGAAGACAATAAACTTCTTCGATCATTTTAATTTTAGGATAGTTGAAAATTTGTTACTCCCATGTAAAAAAATTAAATATTTTTGAAAATGATTAATATTAAATATTATCTTTTTCTTTTCGAATTTTATTATGTTTTATTGTTCATTATTATTGGACAAAATAAGATGAAGTTGAAGGTAAAGAGGATTTTTTTCCTTAATCAATATTGAGTGGAATTATGCAAATGGCAATACAATATCTTATAATCGATTATATAGCACAAATAAATTTATTTCAAATATGCTTTAAAAAATTAATTTTAAAACTTTTTATATCTTGACTATTTTAAAAATAAAATAATTTATAAATCAAAATAATTCTAATCGTTAATAAAAAAAATCTGTTGAAACCTGAATTGATAAAAAAATATCAGGAATATTTAAGAAAAAATTAAAATGTACATCATTTTCATACACACAAATACTGGGATAATTATTTCATTAATAATAAATTATGGTTAAGCTGGCTAATGTTTTTTATCATGATATATAAAATTCTAAAAAATGTAAATAAAAAATTCGAAAAAAATATTTCCCGAAGAATGCTAAAAAAGAAAACGCTGAAAGATTATTGTGTTTAATGTCAAAAAATTGTGCTTTAATTTTATATTTAATAATAAAATTATAGTTGAAATATTTTCTATATCAGTGAAAATTCCTAAAAGATAATAATTTTTAGGTAAAATCATTTTTCTTGCATGAAGAAAGTTATGAAGATGAAAAGATAACAATGATAAGTAGAAAATATATTAAAAATTAATTAATAACCTAAAATGTGACATGATATAGAATATTGACGTTATTTAACAATTAATTATTTGATAAGAGTTTTAGAGCATTTGAGTTTTTCTAAAAAAAAAGAATATAAATTTTTTAGAAAATTTTAAACAATAACCCATAATTAAAAATTATATTAAGTTTAAACACAAAAAATATAATAAAAAATCATAAGGAAATAACCAGTTAATAAAGAGCCATTCCAATAACTGTTATAGAAGAAAAATAAAATATTTTAAAAAAGTGTGGAAAATAAAGTATTTTAGTTTTCATTAAAAAAAAATGATTTCCAACAAATTAAAGCAAATGTTGCCACAATAGACGAAACTAATTGCAATACTCTTGTAAAAAAAATTTTTTGTAACATTTTGAAAAAAAAATTTATAAAGAATTGAGGTTTCAAACATCCATTTTGATTTAGTGATAATAAGAATTATTGAATCTGCTCATCCTTTTCTCTCTTTAGATTTTTCAACTAAACCGTGATAAAATTTAGTTAAACTATACTTTTTAACTAGTTTTTCAGTTAATAGCACTTTTCTTTCAAAAATTAAAAAAGTAAAAATTTGCGGCAAGTATTAGTTTTAGGTTATATTTAGGAACATACTCATGGTTATTTTTTAGAAAACTGAAATGGAATTTCTTGACTAAATTGTTGTCTATTTATGCGTGAATAGTAAGATTAAGCCAAGCTCTTTTAAGATTTTTTGGTTTATTGTACCAAATTATGATACTTTATCGATAGTTAATAATCCAAATTTTAACTTAGCAAAATCCCAGTCAATATATAAATGAAAATGAGTTTTCATATAACCCAACACTTGTTTGGTCTTTTAAAAATCTGCTTTTAGAAATATAAAATTACTATTATGTTATCGTCATAATGCTTTTAGTTCAATAAAGAAAAGTTCATACAAAGATTAATGTTTTGTGATCATTGAAGGTTACTTCGTTCAACCAACATTAATTCCCTTCACAAGATTATGAGATACTGGTTTTAAAAATTCAAATTTTTGAAATTCTTCGATTTTGATCATTTTTATTAATTTTCTATAGTCTGTGAGGAGGTAGGTTTTTTGAGAAAAATAAAAATTCTGTTTAAAGAGTTTTTATATTTGTAAAACAATATCATAAACTATAATTTTATGTTTCTAAGGTTTTGATAGTAAAAATTGAAATTAAAAGATATTTTCATTTTTTCAAATAAATATTGAAGTTTACTTCATTTACCAGCTGTACTTAAATAATTTAGTTTTTAATAGCCTTAAATATTTATCATTGATTGTTAAAGTACTTTTATTCCATACAATTATTTTAACATTGCATGTTCTTTTGAAACTATGTATTAATCGAAAAAAAGACCTGAATTCATCACTTCTTTTATTAGATCAAATCATTGGGTGATTTAAATTTATAAAATTATGTTTATTTTTTAAAAGCTGAAAATAGATACGACAATGCAATAGATAATATTAAGAATAAGACTTATTGTTTTTCATTCTGCTAGAGAAATTCAGAATATTGTAATTGCAAAAAAACCTTACACAAGGATTTAAAAGGTATTTAAATAGATTATGAAACCTGTTTATTGAAATGTTTGAACTCATTTTGGGTTAGGCTTGAGACTTTCGGCAACTTTTCAAGTTAAACCTTTTTGATAAAATATTTAAAAAAATAAAAAAATCCTTATTATTTAAATATATCTACAATCAGGACATATTTGTCAGGGATTCATTTTTTCTGTTCTGACAAAAATGTTCCCTAGTTGTATGAAAAATTTTTTTAATTTTTTTAAGCCTTAATATAAGATTATTAAAACTTTTTTCATGCCATATGATCATTTATCTTCAAAATATTGACTATTTAATGCTTGACTCAAATTTATAATTGTAATTTCCTTTAGGATTTTTTATATTTAATATAAGCTTCATTTTCTTTATCCTATTCGAATAAAGATATCAATTTTAGAATTTTTATCTTTTATTACCTACGTGTTAATTTTGTATGTTAATCATTCTGCATAAATATTTTCTTACTCATTAATAATATACACATAATTATTTTAATTGCTAGTTTGGGTCGTTTTTTTAGACATAAATCACAAAATAAATCTTTCTAAATTTAAGTTTTGCCATTAAATCAATTATGATTTAAAGCTATAAAAATGATATTTAAAAGTTTTCTTTCCTTTCTCATAATGAAAAATCTATGTCAATTACCATTTTTGGATTTTTTTTCTTAATTTTTATTTTAAATTAACCTTTTGAATAAATTTCTTCATAAATCTCTGCTCGGTATATCGTTCGTAGTTTTTTATTTTTCTCAATTACAATGTCATCGGACTGAATTTAATCTAAAAATATTGCTTTGCAATAAAAAAGCAATGAATAAATCGTGGTTTAAAAATATTAAAATTCAAAAATTTAGTTGCGTAAAAAAATAAAATACATTCATAAATGTAAAATTAAGCGTTGATATATATCCTCAAGTTTTTTAGAGCTAAGAATCGTTAAAAGATCTTGTCGATATCTTTCATTTAGATTTAATTCCATGAATTTTAACACAAGGATAATAGTTATTACGGCAACTATTACCACGATAATAGCCCCATTTAAATAATATTCTAGTCTTAGTTCGTCACTCTCTCTATCTTTTGCTAAACTTAATCTTTGATTAAAAAAAAGAAAAACTCTAATTTAGACTTCTTGTTTAGGTCTGAGGAATTTTGTTTTTCTTTAGATTGTAGATTTTCCTTTCTGTCACTCATCTTCTTGATTGATTCCTCTATTTTTAAAATTCTTCTGCTTCGTTTTATTTTCGACCGAGAAAAGAAATCGTTCCTGTTTTTAGTAGGAACGGTCTTCTGGTCTCTTGAATTTTTCACCAAATCCCTTGTGTTAATTAGTTTGTCTTTAGATTCTTTGCTCTTGGAATCAAGTTCTTAAAATATTAAAAGAATTAATACAAATTATACCGAAACCTTTTTATCAATATTTTCTCTTCTTTAACTAAATTTAAAAAATTTTACCTTTGTCTGTGTCTGAGTAAAGCAACCGAAATAACTTAATTAATTTGTAAACATACCACCGTCTGAATAGCAATTCAAAAACAAAAAAGAGAATATAGTAAACCCAAACAAAGATATCATTATCATTAAATGCTTTATCTTGTTTCAATTTTTTAATTCGATTTATAAAATAGAGTTAATACTTTAATTAGATTACAATGTAATTTGTTAACTGAATTAGGATACATTTATTGAACAATTCAGCTGATTTACAATTTTTAAAAAGGTGATCTTGAAAGTTTTTATTAGCAAAATTCAAATTTAGTTATTTTAGTATTATTTTAAATTAAATATATTTTATATTTGAAGGAATATCATTAAGGAAATAGAAATGGAATTGGATATTTTATTTAGTACGAAAGAGGTTTCCAGTAAAAACTTAAATAGATTAGAGATTTTAATTTTATGGAAAAATTGATTTTTATAATATCTTTATTAAATAGAACAATATTTTTGATTTTTTAAAAACATGCGCAATGAATTAATTTAACATGACTCGTATAAAAAACCTAAATATGTATTTGGAACGACATTTTTTAATTAATATTAATCGAAAAATCTATTTTTTATTTTTATTCAATGTATATCATAAGTTATAAATTGATGAAATTGATAAAAAATTACTTGTGTCTCAAGACGATTAAACAAATTTTTAAAACCTAAATTGGTTTCGTAATGTAAACAAAATTAATTTATTCATACAACAACTAGATCAATTTATTTAGTATGTTATCTATTTTTTTGAAAAACGAATTTTGCTTAATGTCTAAGTTTTATCATGTCAACAAGATTAATATTTTATAAATATTTTATTTTTTACAAATATTAATTTTTTTGATTATTTGTTCAGTTCAATGATATTAAAGCAGAAAATTACAACAATTTTTTTTTAAATTTCTATTACTTGCTAGATTATATCTGCATATATTTACCTTTTATTGATTATAATCATGAGTGTTTACTGAGTTTTTATTCAAAAAAGAAATGAAGGCCAAAATTTTTGACTTATTTTTTATAATATGACTTTGGCGAAATTACATTTAAATATTAATCGATACACAATATACAATGATACTGTAAATGTTAGAATCAGAGTACTTCAATAATATTTTTTCCTTTGTGTCTTTTTAAACAGTTTTTTTAAGTTTATCACTATTTCGAGTAAACTAGCAGATATCTACTGTTTTATTTAAAAGTCTATTTACTCATTCACGGAAATAATTATCATAATGAGAGACTAATTTTTGTGATTGCTGAAGTGAAAAGCAAAAAAAATAATTTCATTATAAAAACCCAAATTATGCCAATTTTTGGCAGTAATGTTTAATTTAATTTTGAACAAAAGGGAACAGTATCTCCAAAAAATTTGGAATTTTAAATTTGGATAAAATTAATGAACCATGTCAAAATATAAAATTTATATAAAATTGAGAGAAAATTGTTATAGTTTATAAATTTAAGAATATACATTAAAATTTTCCTCTTTTCTTCAAGTTGACCCAAATAATTTAAATATATGAAATCGTTCATATAAAATTGATTTTAGACATAATATTTTTTATTATGGATATTTGCTCGTACTTATGAAAAGAGCAAGAAGAATGAAATCTAATGTTCGAAAGCTAAATTCTTTTTGAATAAACTAAGACAAAGATTTAATTTAACATAAATGTTTAAAAACACTTCAGAGGGAAGTTTTATTTGGATATTTAATCATGAAAAAACGTTTAAGGTGTTTTCAAGATTTAACAATATTTTGATCTTTTAACAAATCAAGTAAATATATCGCGAAAGCTGGTTGAGTTAATAATTTTAATCTTAGGTCTCTAAAAAAAGAAACAGCATCGTTAGTTTCTGGTTTCGGTATTTGAGAAGTAATTTTTAGATTGAAAAGTTCCCTAAACTTTTTCGTTCATCTTTGCATAAATTCATTGAGAAGACTATTTTCAATTAAGTAAAGTTTGTAATGGAAATCATAAAATCTGAGATGTTTATTTCTGCTAGGTAAGGACTTTTATTAAAAAACATTCTTGTGGGTGAGTTCGATTCTGTTTTTGTCACATATAATTAAGCGAAAAATATAACTAATTTCCTTTGGCCTGATTAACACCAATAAAAATGTATCTTAAAGTCCAAAATTAACAAAAATGTCTTAAGAAGTGTCAAATTTCAATCAAAGACACAATTACAGTGGATAGATCATAACGGGAAAATTTTCTAACTTTAAGATTTAATGATAAAATGGAAAATAAACTTTTTTAAAATAAAAAAAGAAATATTATAATCTTTTAAAAGTGAGATAGACATTAAATCATAACAGAAAATAAATCAATATATGTTTAGGCTTTAGCAAACGTGAGAGACAATACATGTTATTTGCCAATAATAATGGCTTGACTAACCTTTTTCTGATTATTTGATTTTGAGACAGTGTAGTTTATAATTTCTAAAAATTAAAGTTTGCAAAAGTATTTAGGAGTTGAAACAATTACAGCTTGTTGAAAGCAAGCTTTAAGAAAAATATCTCAAAATTAATTATTGTTAAAAATATCCATTATTTCCACAAAAATAGGAGAACACATAAAACATTTTAAAAATATCTTTTTAACATTATATTTTGTGAAATGAAACGATTGTCTTTTCAATAATATTTTTAATAAACTTAAAAATGTACATTAATCATTAAACCCTGAGCTCTTAAATAATTATTAATAATCGAACACATAAAATTTTACTCCTTAACTTATTCTGAATTTATAAAATATCGATATCGAACTAATGGGTTTTTTCGTATTGAAAAGCCTATATTTTGGCTTCTGTTACTCAAAAAGAAGCTATGTGTAGTGATAAGATTCTTTGAGAAAAAAATATCTGAAATAAATATAATCCAAAATTTTCTTATTATTTTGTAAAATGTTTGATACTCGTCTAAATTAATGATAATTGATTAGTTTTTGGTGAGGATAAAATCTATGTATATTAAATGGATGAAATCGTAAGCAAAATTTAAATTATAACTTTAAATTTTAGTCAAGTATTTACTCTTTCATTCTCAAAATAATTTTATTATTTTTTGAATTTGTAAATATTTATTACAATTACAATATTTTATCAATGAAAGGCGATTCGTCATTCATTTGAATAATTAAGAATAAAAGGTTCTAATCCATCTTACAACAATTATTTTTTTGATGGTAACACCTTAATTACAAAGAATTTTCATCTTTACCAATTCCTAGATATAACGATAAAGTAGATTTAAAAAAAGAAATTTTAATAAATTTACAAAATTATAAAAATTTATAGTTTCTTTACTTTTTTCTTTTTTATTAGGCTACAGTGATTTTTACTAATTGTGACTGCATAACTGATATCTTGTATAATCTTCATCACGTTGACTGGTCTAGGATAGACTTTACCAAAGCAATCAGATTCTATATAAGTTATCAATTTTCTCAGTTCTAAATTGAATATTTTGATAAAAAAGTTGATTTCATAAAAATTTACGAAAAATCCAAATTTTGGAGAATACCCTTCATCTATGTTAATTAATCTCATTAAAATTTGAAATAACCAAATATACTGATGCGAAACTTCCATCTTGCTCGAATATTTTCGGATGAATCAGGTAATATCGTTATAATATTTAAGACTATTTTAAATTTATACATTTAAAATTACTTAAAAATATCTGTAAATAAATCTAAAACTAGTTTATTCAAGCCATAAAGCAAATAAAGAAGCCAATCTAATCCAGAAAAAGGACCTCCATTATAAGGATGATGAATAAATAGGTTATTTTTTAATCCTTAAAACTGTAAATACAGAAATTACATTTACAAATTTTGTCATATGTAATTCTCTTGAAGAAATACTGAGTAAGGGCACGTTCGTATAAAAAAATTATTCACAGTTTCTTTTCTAATATTTTTAAAACCCTGAAATTTTACATATCGATTATATTTTTCATTAACTGAGCTAAATATTTAGTTCTATAAAGATCTAAACATTGTGTCAAGTAATTACATTTAATGACGAACCTCTGCGTTGTTTTGTACTGTCTGAAAGAAATTACAAAATAACTCAAAACTTTAAAATAAAGTTTTTTTACGATTATTTATTCAGAAAATTTTAATATACCTCAAATATTTTTAACTGTTCAAAGGTTCTTGTTCATGTATAAAGTGAAGGTTGATGTCAGATAAAAATTTATTCAATTTTTTCCTTCGATATATTATGTGTTGCACTATTAATTTATGTAAATACAAAGTATGATATCTGACACCCATGATAGTTCAGCTAGGTTATAAAATATGTTGATTAAATATTTAGAATTATTATTTGTTGCATAAAATTAAACAAGTGAATGTAAACAGATAATATAATAAAAAACCATTTGAGACAAAGTAGATCTAAGAAGTGTTTAAGTGTTTAAATTTTTATTTTTTCAAAATCATATAGTTTGATCGAATTAGTAAAGAGATTAATTAATTAAATTTTTTATTCTTATTTTTATTTAAATTCACAATAAATTAAATTTCTTTATTGTTGCAAACACAATATCCCATGGCAGGAGTTATCAGCTTTAGATTATTTTAAAATTGAAATCACAGAATGGATGTAAGAGTTAAAATAATCAATTTGTCAAAACTGCTTTTCATTTTTTATCGTTAAAAGAAATTACTATCTGTGGCGTTTTTTTTGAAGTGAAAAATAGATTATCATTAAAAATTTAAAAATAACCATTATATGAAAATGATAGAATTCTATCGATGATATCTAGTGGATGTAATAAATCTATTCTAATAAACTCTACAGTTATTTTTAAACTTCAAGGTAAGCATCGCTTCTTATAATATTCGAAACAAAGCATCTGAACAAATTTTTTTTTATTTTTTAAGGATAATATAAAAAATTTGAGATTAGTTTAAATACATTTAAATAAAAATTATAATTTATTTCTATTTCTTTCCAAAACACTTTCTCTTTTAATAGTTGACTGTCAAATGTCAGTTCTATTAAAATGGCAAAATATTCACAGTTATAATTAAATTATAGACTCTCGTCACATTATCAGAATCTTTTTTTATAATAATAGTATGTTCTCTCACTATTTCAAACCTCAAATTCTCGAATTCTTTGGCTTCTTTGAAGTAAAATATTTATTTTAAAATTAAAGAAATTCTCTTCTTAAAGATTTTAAAAGTTTTTGTTTTATTTCAGATCCGTTAAAGAATAGAATTTCAACTTTAATATATGGTTCATTTAAGCTTACAATAAGCAACAACCTCTTGATGGCTTTATTTTCATTTTTTTCTTTGTCAAATAGTTTTCGATGTTACAGAAAGAATGAATATTTCTTTTCTTAAACATGACTTGTACTGTTTTAAGTTTAATTAAAAGCAGATATCAATAATTTAACAGTATCCTTTGGAAAATTGTAAAGATCTTTGAGAATCTGATAAACTTACGTATTTTAAAATTTTCTGTTCAAACTAAACTTAGTCCTATTAAGCAAAATTATTAAACATCAATTAATAAGCGAATTTTAACACCATAACTCTTTATCATTTCCCTTGAAAATGTTGCACACTGATAGTCACTCTAAATGACATGAGAAAAGATACAATATATATGGATCAGTCTTATAGGAGGCGAAATATTTATAAAATTTAAAATGACTTATTCTGATAATCTTAAGCAAAATTGTTACCAATGAAATTGTAAATTTTGCCACTTTATTTTTCAGGATTAAAAAAATATTTTTCTTACTAATTGATGATAAACATTGTACCAAATATCTTGTAATTATATATCTTCCATATTTTCAATGCTATTTTACCTCTACTGCTTAATAACTGAAACTTCTTGCATCAACATAATCGAAATTTTAACAGAAGTGTCGGTCTAAAAATGCCCAAAAAATTTCTCTATTAGGCTTTTTCTTAAGTATTTTTCCTTTATTTTTATGAATGAAAACTAAAAAAGAGCAATCATTTTAGCTAGTTCGTCAAGTTTTAACAGATTAAAAATATTAAATTTCTGATTTATTTACCGTTAATTCAGAATACTGACTGATAAACAAGAAAATTCTTTTTAGACTTTTGTAATTTTTGGATGCAGCAGAACTGTTTAGTTAATAGCTTCAGTCAACATAATCCTGATCTTCTAACCATAATTACTGTAAGTTGACTCCTTCATCGGAGGGTAAATCAACTTTATTATCTTACAAAAATCTTTTGATATTCCCTGTTAAATTACTTTTACAATTCTTGTTCTCTTTTCCCAAATAAATCATATCGGTGAAATTTTTGAAAAATCGCAGGCAAATAACTTAATTTTTACTTAAATACAAACATTAAAATTAATAAAATAGTTGTAATAAAACTAGAAAAAGCCTGAAATATCAAAATAAAAATAATATTATTTGAAATTCATCTTAAAAATAAAAAACATCGTTTTACACCGATATCTGAATTTGCATTAGAACACAATACGATTTAAAATTGTCCTGATTGTAATATTGTGGTAAGTTTTTTTCCGAATAATGATGATTTCTTTTGTTATAAGACGAAATAGATATTATGAAAACTAGTTCAATATTTTGTGCGACATCAGCTATGAAAGCCGCATTTCCACTAAGTAAAAACACAATAATTATTTTACTTGTTTGCGTATTTTTGAACATTTTAAGCTCCCATGTCTGTAAAAATTCTATAATATTAACATTTTTTATTATTAATAATGCATGATAATTATAAAATATGGTAAATATTCTTTCAGATATTAATAAGATAAGTTTCATCAGCTAAATTTGACATGAATGCAGGATGACAATATACTTAAATTCAAAAACTATTGTCATGAGGGAACGATCATTTTATAACAGCATATTTCGGTATTTTATATCCTTTTAGAAGAAAATATTAATAAAAGATTGTAAATTTACCAATAACAACGAGGAATCAGGATTAATAATAAGGGCAGATACTTACTTTATTTGAGACTGAAAAAATTTATCGAAGGTAAACATTGTTTCTGAGAGGATACTCAACGAGAGACAATAAAAAAACGAGTAAGATCTAAATCTATGAATATATAAAAAATTTAGACAAAACAAAACTTTTTAAATTATTCACAATATCTTATAAAATTAAAAAAATTTGGAGCCAAATTAAAGTGAAATAATCAATAATTTTATTTTCTCCTTGATTGGAAAGCGTTGAGACATGTTTTTCATCAAACTTTAAGGAATTCATCATTTCTTATGAAAATCTCATATTGTCTCCAAATTAATTTGGGTTTTCTTTGACTTTACCCTTAATTCAAAGGAGCTTATGTTTATTGTATTTTAGGTCATTGATCATTCATTGTCAATTTTTTGCCCACTGTTAGTATTTTAATGAAAAACTTGTCTTTGCAAAATATATACATTTTCTATACTCTTATTTTACAATGATATTTTGTTTTTGTGTTTTAATTTTGAGTAAATATTCATCATGTTTATTTAAATCAAAATCAATTTACACTAAAAATGCATTCTATAATCTATTATCAAATTTTTTTTAATATAGTGATCAATCAAATATTATCTACAAAATAATTTTATCATTTCTTTATAGTTAAAAAATAATAGTTTAATGATTTCTATGGAGATTTTTTTCTGAATATTTTTCTCTTATCTTGAAAAAAAATTTTTTTCAAAAGTATGTTTCTTTTTGAATCATGTTTAGAAAAGGCCCTTTCCTGCTTCGCGGCGTACGTTACTCATTAAAAATGACGAAAAAATAAAAATATAGTATATAAATTTTGTAAAAAAAATAATCAATATCGCCATAAAGTTTAGCTAATTCTAAAAACTTCCCCAGATGTCGCAGTTTGTTTTCCTTCGTTATTGATATTCACCCAAATAACAGTTGATGCGATTTTCGTCTTCTCCTATTTAATGATTGGATCTCGTTATGTATCTTGGTGATCTTTTTGATTTTATTGCATTCCACATACCCTCGATTGTGTTTGTAATTGCTCCAGATCCACTGTCCACGAACTCAATACTATTGTTAACTCTACAATTTTGGTAGACTAAGCCAAGATTATCGTAGCTCTTGAAATAATCCGTAATCATCGTTGAGCCTGGTAATACAGATGTTTCTATAACTGTTATTAGAGTAGCTGAATTTCTATCTTACTTCGATCAAAAAAGTTGTCTTTCAGAGGTTCTTTCCACTCCTCCAGAAATCCATGCTTCGTTTACTGAATGACATCTGTAATACTCTTGTTCGTTCAAAATTTTGATTTGTGGATTTCCATCAGTTTTCCAGAACCACGAATTTTAAGATCTTCATAATTCAAACAATTCGAAACTAATTTTCTCAATTGATGCATGTAGTATAACACAGTTGCAGATAAGTAACCCTTCAGTGTTCCTAACTGATTTGACTTGATTAATACTATTCAATGGTATGATAATTCTTTAATTTCTCTTATAGGCAATTTACAATAAAATAAGAAGGTATTTTTGAATATTGATATTTCTTTTCTACAATTTTTGGTTGTCATCGTCAATTTCTTCTTCTCAACTTGAATCTCTCTCTTGAGAACAACATAAAAATTTCCTGATTTTTGGCCACGTCTTTAAAACTAAATAATTGATAGATTCATTTTAATCTGCAAAAAAATTGCTAAAATTTTTTTCGAAGTTCCATTAATTTTCATTGTATACATTGTGAAGCGAGGTGGCTTATTCTAAAGTTTAGCCCAAAAATATATTGAAGGTTCTTTTTTCACATCTATAATTTACTATGAAAATTTCTTTTAAAAGGCGTCAACTTTGTCACGCTTTTTTACAACTTTTATGTCAGGTCTTTGCGATGACAGATTTAAATTGTTAAAAATGTAAAAATTTCATGCCAGACAAGCTAGTTGGACAATCCATCTCTCTTCTATCAACAATTAGGCAATAGATTCTTAATTCTCTTTTATTAAATACAGCATAAGAGTTTTTAATTCATGAACACACTCAATAACATGATTAGCGACAACCTACCAACTTCCATAAATTTCAACAACTGGGTGTGTAATCTAGTATCGTCTTTAATGTTTTCAAACAAAAGGTGATTGAATGATCTGGCTTCGATGAATATAACAAATTCAGTACACGTAAATAAGGATTTAGAGATGTCTCAAAACATGCCTGTTTTTACAGAGGAAAATCAACGAACCACATGCTTGCTTTAAACAATGTTAGGCGCTATTTTTTTACTTGTAAAACTAAACTAGACGTTCTTCATTTTAAGGCAGTTGAAATGCCTTTCCAAAGACCATTTTTCTTTGTTTATATAAGTTCTGATTCTTCAAAAATTTAATCAAGTAAGCAATGTATTATTTATCTGTTGTGCGTTTCTATTACGACTTGCAGAATTAAGTCTTTGACAATTTTGTCTTCTTTCCAGTATCAAAAGTAAAACTTTACTTGGGCTGCATTGGCTGTATCTGCCTTTTCCTCAATTCGACATCAGAATTAAGACGCTGAACTTCTGCAATCAATTCGCACTGGACAGTTAAAATAATAGCAGTTGATCTACCAAACGTATTGTTAAACCGTGGAATAGATTTAAATGTTTGAATGTTTTATTTTTTAGAACTACTTTGCAACTGTTGACTTCTGGGGGTAAAACTAATTATTACTGGCAGTTTTTTATTCTCACTTCTCAATACTGTCAAAAACCTTCTCGAAAGACCTTCTTATTCACAATACTGCAGAACATCAGTTTTTTTCTATTGTAAATTGAACTCTCAATGAATTTCAACGTATTTATTCGGGCTATAGGCATGATCAAATGCATTGTGGTCAAAAACGACTTAAATTTCCTTGGTCTCATCACATTATTTTTAATGTTTGCAAACACTCGATACAAGGAGGTTTGAGATCATCTCCACCAACTGCAGTAAAGCCCAATGATATGTATTTTGCACAATACTTTGACCTAATTACATTTTACATCATCTTTTACTACTTTATTATCTGTATCTCTATAATTGTTGTTCGCTTTTAACATATTACAGCTATCAATGTTATTGAGCTTGAACAGTTAATAAAAAAATTCATAAACAAATGCCAAAAACACTTATCAACAGTCACACAATTGATCAATATTTGATATGTTAACGATGGCACTAGTACTCAGCAAGTTAGTAAAATGCTAGGATGACATAATTATGCTCAAGCACTCTCTTTATGAGTAATTTATGTCAAGTTTATACTTCAAAGAAATTATATCTAAAGATAGTATGTTTACAATTCTGCGCATTTTTACCTGTCCTAAACATTTGAATCGACAGTTTCATTTTACCTAATTAATCAGTCAATATAGTTTTGAAGAAAATGTCAGTACTTTTTTACCTTGCTTGGGACTTCCATGAAAGTTCCGTCCAACCAGAGATCTTAAAACTCAGGTTTGAGACTTCAAAAAATCAAACGTTTTATGAAAGGAATAAAAGATAAAAAATTTCACAAAATTTACAAAAGGGTTTAAAAATATGCTTATTATAAATATTAAGTAAGTAAATTTTCTATTATAAAATTACAGTTTAAATTATGACTCTTTAGGTAGTTTTAAACTCACATATTGTGACTAAGTACGAGGAAACAAAGATGGCTTTCTGGTAAATGGGAAATATTTTAGAGATCATCGTGAAAAATAGTGATACAATAGCATGTTTGAAATTATTCGTGTTAGACTTGGGAGGGAAAATAAAAAATGATTTTAAATAAGTGGGTAACTGATTGTTTTAGATACATGAGATTATAAAGGTTCGTAATCTTCCTATTTTAAAGTGACTGTGGTGACATTATATGTTTAGTTTTTATAGGTAATGTAAAATGGGAATTTTTCGATTGTTGATAGAGTTATTTTGAACTTAAAATGGTCGAAAAGGTTTATTCATTAGGTTGCATTTATTCTGTTTACAACAAAAAGGTATCCGAATAAATTTTTACAACTGATCTTTTAACAAACTAGTTTTTTCGGGGTAATTATTGGTATAAAATCCCCCGACATTAAAAATCGTTAGGAGGTGATGTATCACAACATTTTACGGCATATTTTTTCTTAAAAAATATTACCATAAATATCATTAACCTAAATCTTAACCATTTAAATTAGTCAGATTCATAGTCTATTCTTGGTAAAATAAACAGTGTTTTTAAACGATAAGCTTTTACATTAAGGTTAGTTTATGAAAACTCTATAAAAAATATTTAAACACACTTTTCCAATTTTCGATTTTTTCAACTACTGCTAATGTGAGAGATGCTTCCACATACAAAGAACTAAAGAAAATATGTTTTGAGGTATTATACCTACATTAAACGTATTAACGATAAAATCATTCTCTGACTTAAGGAGATTTTTCCACTCCTTCATTACACCATTTATAAAGTTATTAAATTTAATAGTAAAACTATTTGCGTAAGCACTACCTTTAATTAAATAACTGAGAAAATTATTAAAAGGGTTTCAAGACTTAGTTCTGTTAAAAATAAATTATGCATAAATCAATTCGTTGACGTCATCACGTGGAATGACCCTTGGTCCGTAAAGCTTGTTTACAAATGTTGCCTCAGATGGAGCGATCCACGACGGCACCATCAATATCGAGTGTAGGTGGTAGTCTAGTATCGTGGATGATCATCTTCATGGAATTTGTACAACTTTATCTTCTCGTTTAAACTGTTTAGGACCTGAAAAGAAAAAATATCTAGTGCACTGGTTAATCAGCTCTTGGAAAACAATCACCAGTGACACTTATATATCTTGCGAGGAATGTTGCACTGACACGTGGAATAAAGTTAAATAATTTTAATTAGATATTTGAGATATATAAGTTATTTTTAAGGCTTTAGGAAGTAATTGAGCATAAGTTCCGTCTAAAGACCGAAGTTGGCTAACTGTCAAGCACCAGCACTGCCAGTTATATTGGAATGCAGGTTCTATTGTTGCATAAAACATTGTCCTATTGAAGTCGCCCGTTAGATATGACTTTTTTCAAAATTTTCACAATCTGTTTTTGCTACCCATGCCTTGGTTTTTCCAATATTGGTGTTTTCATTAGTGATCATAATCCAGGATCAAAGTAACAGAATTGTGTCACTGATTAATGAATCGTGTGGCAAGTTAAAATTGTTGTGGCGTAATATTTTCACCAATACTGAGGGATTTATTTTTTGATTGGTTGATGATGAGACAGACTTAAGCAGCAGTTTACTATTGATTTTATCTAGAATTTAAGAGTTTAAAGGTTTTAAAGAGAGGAGTGCTAGTAGCGATATCATCGACAAAATTTAGATCGCTCAACATTTCAGCTGAATGGAAAGATTTTTTCCGAGCTTGTGATGTTATTTCTTAAACTTAAATCATGAATTTGAGATGGACCAAGTTAAGGGCAATGATAAATATATACTGATCCAAAGTGTTTCCATTCAGTGTACCAGTTATTACGACTAAGACATGGGTATCTTCATCTTAAGTAGTGACAAAAAATCTAGAATTTATGTAATCGCATAGAATAACATTAATTATCTCTGGTTGGATAAAATAGGGAAAAAAATAAGAAACACATAATTGCAGTTTATCAAATCTAATCCATTTGTAAAATCGATAAATCAGTACAAAGAGCGATTTCTTTCTTGACAGAAATAGAATATATCAAACGTTGTATATCCAACATTGATTCGAGTGTTAAAAAATGCTGTCGAAATCTGTTCTGATTTGCTCGAAGTTTTTTTCAACTATATATGAAATTCAGTGTCGAATGATGCGATTGTATTTTTTCAGATGTAAAGGACATTAAGCTTAAGCCTTTATAATAATGAATTCTGAAAAATCTCATTTCTTAGGCTAAGTTAAAATTTGATTTAATAATAACAGATGAGGTTGTTTACAAGTTGTGCTAATGGAATTTAAAACTGAAACCAGGATTATAAGGAGCGCAGAATCCTAAAGAACCTCAGCTAAAGTACCGATTGTTCCACATGCCTTTTACGTTTTTATCAATTTGGCAGCATTGAAGACTTCTGTTTTAGTAAATTTTATGGTATTAATTTCGTCAAAAATTGGTAATAAGGATTGTATTTTAAATTCATCTGATAATTAGGTCTCATGGTTGAGCAAACGTTCGAAATACTACTTCAATACAAAAAATCGATCAACTGGACTACGAGACTAGATTTTAACAGCAGACTTGTGCTTTCTACCACTCAGGATGTCAATGATATTCCAAACTTTCTAATCTTAAAAATTTTTATCAGCGAAACTGAAATGATATATCTGTTATTTAATACAACGCTTCTGGTTGATTGTGTACTGCTGAGATAAACCTTTCCCAGCAGCTGTCATGTCTTCCTTTTTAATCATCGTTTTATAACGCCAATGAACTTTCGTGGCACCGATAACTCGCGCACGAGCAAAACGAACTTTTTTGTCCTTCCATGGTACAGGTTTCATAGATCTTACGACGGTTAGGATAAATTATTCATTCTAAACAGATATCGACTCTATGAATGCCATTTATCCTTGTTAACAATCCTGTGAAGCGAGAGTTATTTTTTTGTTTAATTGTCAATCAATGAAGTCGAAACTTCAAAGAGATATCTGGATCCTTGAGAGCCTACCAATTTTACCTTGATTTCTGGTTCTTTAATGGTTGCTGAGTTCGAAGATTAAGTTGGAGAATGACAACAAGTAATCGATGGTTTTAGGCGAAATGTCTTATGGTTAATGTGTTGCAATCTTGTATAGAGTTGCGATTTATCAGCGATAAAACAATGTGATCGATTTGTGACAAGGTATTCTGTGGTCCGCGACGTATAGAGAGTTTGCTAACACACTTGTAAAGTTCTGAGTTAGTAAAAAAGAGTGTGTTTTCTGATAGAAAATCGACAAAATAATAAGAATTTTAATTAAGAACGGCAGGATATACCCATGGACTCGAAGTATTGATTGGAAGACGAGTATCCGAGACACCACGATTTATTAAAAATTGCATGACTTTCTGTCATATTTACTGTTTGTTGTATGTCAAAGTAGAATAAAATTATATCCGATTCAAGAGTTAGACTTCCTTGTGCTTCAAAAACAATAATGCTGTGCTTCCGATATGATTTTGATTGTATTTTGTACGAGTAAGAGAAGGTGAAGAGCATGATACGTTTGTCAACAGAGCGAACTGAGTATACTGAAGACTAAGAAGGATTATTCATTAATGTTCAAAATTTTCTATTACCTTTTCTGTCAGGTATGGAATGAAGGAACTTTATCCACCCCTTAAATCTTAATTCTTGATATTTTCCTCGCATCTAATGCGGTTTTTATAATTCAAACAGAAAATTTTCAGTTTATATGCTTTAGCCGTTAGTTCTTCTTGTTTCCAAGTTTCACTTTTAGATCAACAATTAAAGCTCCCAAGTTTAATCTGATTTTACATATTGACAAAAGAATTAGTTATCTTCGATATTTATGTTATAGCTGACTTATCATAGTGATCACAAGAGAATACTGAGCATGACGGACGCCTTGGTTGACTGAAAGACCCTTTTACCGATATGAAAATATTATTATTCTAATTCAAGTTCATTCAGAAATTTTCATGGCTATGATCATGTGATCTACTGTAGGGTTAGTCAGGCCAAACACCGGCTCAAACCCAGAGCCAGAGCTAACAGATGAAAGGTTCACTAATTAAAATCTAACTTCGCCCTTGAGACCAGCTGTCAGGCAGTGGCCATGTACGCCAGATCATTACTATTATTAAAGTCTTTACTTTTATCCTTTGGTTGGGAGTGGTTACTTTTTGAAGGCACTTCCTTCATTAGGTCTGGTGCACAAAACCGTGGGAGTCATTATACTGCACTCCTGATCTCAGTCGCAGTTGCTTCTTTAGTAAATAACCGTTCTGGGACAAGTACACAGGGGCCAGCATTTAAATATGAGAGGCTATAAGTTACCCGTCTTTAACCCATGGAAACCTAGAGATTACCCAGCTAGTGGCGTCGGTTAAAAAAACCCGATTCACTACTAAAATGTAGATTAAATTGCTTACAAAAAATCGAGGCATTTTGGGAAAACTTTTTTGAGAACAACTTAATATCTAATAAATATCTTGGATGAGGTTGTAAATGTTATAATTCTAACACTCATGGGTTTATCAAAATGTTTAAACTTTCAACACACTTAATGTTAAGTTTTTTTATAATACGCCATGGAGTTTTTCTTAATTACTATTAAGGTTTTTTATGTGTATGAATAGCCGATTTTTTTTAAAAACCCACAAAAGCTTTACGCTTTTAATGAATTTTTGGTTTTTGCTAAGGGATTGAAATCAAACATATATTTATTTATTTTAATAAAAAATAATTATTGTGTTAAAATGAATTATAATTTCTCGAGTAAGTATTTATTAGTAAAATTTGAAAATATCTGAGGATTTATGGGTAGATGCACACTGTTCAGAATTTGAAAAATAGAAGAAAAGCCTCTTTTCTTGTTTTATGTGCCAAATTTATATATCAGTGATTTTAGCATTTCTATTGTTACGGTTAGCCGAAACGGAGAGGGACCGTGGACGAGTGTGTGACGGTGGGTTCGTTGGTCATTAGTTATTGTTTATATATTGTTGATAGTCTTTTTGTCCACTCAGGTCCTGCAAAATTATCTTACGTATGAATTTCTAAAAATATTAATTTACTTAAAGAACCTTAAAGGCTTTCATTATGTTTGGGTTATTTTTTTAAGTAAATGTAACTCGAGAAATTTATTACCAATGAATTGCAATTTGTAAAACTGACCGGTAAAAATTATAAGAATATTATTTCAGATACAAAATCATAAAATAATTTGAAAAATGTCGGTGTAAAATCTGATTGAGAAAGAAACTGAGTTTTTATCCGACGAATGAAATTTAAACGAGCTTGTAGTTCAATAAAAGACACCGTTATCAAGAAGCCTTTTAGCAACATACTGTTTTCAATGTCGATATCATCCAATCAAATGCCACTGAGAGAAAAGAGCAATCCAGAAATAAATATAAAATGTATCGCTGAAAATTTTATCACAGGCCATTTTCGATTTTTCTAAATGATCTGTTACAGTATTTCTACTCTTAAATACGACTATAATAAGAATTTAAAAACAAATATTTTGACAGAATGTTCTTTATTTACTAAAATTAATATTTTCATCGTTTCTACAAAGAGCGACATTCAAAAATGAATAATTAATCTAAATTATAGTATTGAGCAGTGAAGTTTAAAATAAAATGAAATAATTATAAGCAATCTATGGGGTTTGTTGCTCTTGATTGGCGTGTAACATGGATGGATAAAACATTACCAGGAAAGCATTAAACATATTTGGTTACATAATCTAGATTTCAATTTCGTTAAAATCTCCATTATTTACATAATTTTTTGGGGTATAAATAACTGTTGGTTATTGTTTGGTCGTCTTCGGTTATAGTTTAAGTTTTTAATAAATTTTTTATGATGTATTTGTTGAGAAAAGTAAAATTAACAGAAGATTCAACATGTTTAAACAAGGTGGGATGAAAAAAATTTTTTAAACATTTGTAAATAAGGAGATAACATATTTTTTCGTCATTCAAGTGTTACAGAGTTAAGAAAGTGGAACATTAGCCATCACAATTTAAGGAATCATCAAAGCTTTCATTGTGTAAATCAAAATTTATACAATGTTTTTGTTTCGATGTTTTTCAGTTTAAAAGTGTACAGTAAATGTAATCTTTTAACCGTGAAAACGAAGAAATTTACCACCATAGTGTTGATTCAAAAAGCAACTTACTCGTGGAAAATTCTCTCATTGAATTCAAAGATTAAAAAATTGTAGACTATCATAAATTTCTGACTTAAAATGAAAAAATGAAAAAAAAATTAGCGAAAAATCGTTATATATATTGTTTCAAAATTAGAATATTATCAAGTTTAGCGCATTATTCTTCGAAAAAAATTTGGTCGAAGAAAAACATAAATGTTGAGTAAAACAAATGAGGCAGCTACAGTTAAAAAAACTGTAATTTTAACTATTTTTCGACGGTAAATATTTCGAGCAAGTATTTTATTACGAGGACTAAATGAAGAATAAAAGGTACCTAATCATATCGTCTAAAAATTTTGGTTGAGGAATGTCAAATGAATCGAATGGAATGTTATAAGGTATAATTTTTGCTCGGTAATAAATTCTCGTTAAAGAACAATTACTTTTTGGACATATTATATTTTTGTCCTTCTTGAAATTGAAAATTTGGAATAGTCGCTTTGTCAACGCAGAAACCTTCATAACACTTCTGATCTTAAATTTATTAAGATAAACTTTATTGGAATCAGAATCACAAGGAGTGTAATCTGCAGCGGTTAAAAGAAGGTCAGTTCGTAAGTTTTTTAGCGGGATTCTGGTTATTATTGTCTTATACAAACAAATTTCGTCAGCGTTAGGTAAAATATAAGTATCACGAAAACGGTTCCCTGGTTTTGTGGCGCATATAAAATTTTGACATATATTTGGACTGATAAGTAGGAAATGTTACTTATCACAAATGGCGTGTTTTGACCAAAATTTAAATGGGAAACCACATGTTGAAGATAAGTGTTCTTTAACCTTATGAACGCATGATAAAGAGAAATAAACAGATTCTAGTTAAGAGCGTAATAAAAACCATCGTTGTAGACATATCCACAAAGGTTGTCATGATCAGTGCACATACCCAAATAACAAAATCCCTATTAATAAATAAAACAAACTTTATTATCATTGCATAAATCGAATCTGTTTTTTGTGTTATCAAAAGGACACTGATTCGAGTATAAATGCCTACCTCATGATAAGAGCCATTACAATAATCGTCATAATCGCAATCACCATAAGATTTTCGACAAAGAGTGCCTTTAAGGAACAAAATAGTAGAAAAAACTTACAGTACAATTGTGACAACACAAGCCCTTGGAACATAGATTTTTCGGGTGATTGAATTTACACGTAGAGGGAACACAGCATGGATTTTTTTCTACAATTTCACAAAGTTCATTGCCTTAATTAAAAAAGCAACAATACCACCACAATCGCAATCTTCTGTTTCATCAACAACTCCATCACCACAAGTTCCAAAAAATCGAGGCTTTATTTATCAACAAAATTACAGTATTTAAAGGTTCATATAAACAGGAAATTTTCTTTTGATTTTGAAGAAGTTCTTTGATTAAACATCCTTCAAATGAGGAAATACCAAATTTTGAGGTGCTATTTGTAAACAAAAAAGATCATTCAAAAATTTTTAATTAATAGTCCATTCTATGATTTTTAAGAAGTATATCAGATAACTAATTGGTGTTGTTGAGTTAACTCAATTCTTAAAGCCGTCAATATTCAAAAATACAAGAGTAATTAAGAGAGATTTTTATGCGTTTTCTTGAGCTCTTGTCTCTCAACAAGAAAATCTGCTTAAGTGATTGAAATCTTTACAAGAATATAGCAAGATAGGAATTTTTTACATCAAAAGGTTTTTATTGTATCAAATAGTTTATAAGTGATGTCCGAAATAATAAATAATTTTTTAAAAATAATTAGGTGATCACCAATGTTAAATTTTTTTTTTAATTTCATCAAAAAAATTTATGTACAAGAATTTAGAAGTCTGTTAATTCTTTGAATGTTATGCATTATTTTACAAAGTCAAAAATAAAAAATACAGTCAAACTATGAAATAATGCTTAATTGGAGGAATCATAGAGCTCAACAAGACGGTACTTCAACATGGTATTGATCGATTCTATTACATGATTCAACAACAATAATTATTTACGCTCAAGGAAATCACGAATAAATAGTTGAAAGGAGGAAAAAAAATCGAAAGATAATAAACAAAATTGAGCAATTAATTTCTCCAACAAAAAATTAAAGAAAAATATGATTTTAAAATATTTCTCTAAAAACAAAAAAAAAACAAATGTGATCATGAAAGTCAGATTATAGAAGTAAAAGTTTGAACTGCTTATTGTGCGAGAAAAAAATTGAAAAAAAACTTTTTTATATGGATGATGAAAATCATAAACAATGATCAGAAATTTTTTAACTTGTAATTGAGATAAAAGTAAGGATAAATAATGATTTTATTTTTAATCATCGAAACAAATGTGCTCACTTTGATTTCTAATTTTAAGCATTTATAGATATAAATAGAAAGCAGATTTTCCTTCTTTTTTTAAAATTTTTTGCGTTTCAAAGTTAAGGAGGAAAAAAAAATTAATCAAATGAAGATATTGACTTAGCAAGGTAAATAATTTTAAAATGAATATTTTGTCACTGAAATTTTACGTATTTTTGAACTTTTTTATGTTCAATATAAAAAAATCGAACAAAAGAGTTTTTTAATGATCATATAAAAAATCTCTAAATTATTTAAAAACAGTTTTTTCGGCCTGAATGGTTTTCCTACTATTCCTTACCAGAAATAATTCAGATCAATCTTATAAAAATGTGTTAAAAAGAGGGGAAAACATCAATATAAAATAAAAAGCGACCCAATTGACAAAAAATTTCCTTAAATTCAGACATATTTAAAAATAGTGCTCACTCACGAATTGTACTTTACAATGATAGTGTCATTAAAAACTAAGAAGGATGAATCCTTTTAATGCTAATTTCTCAAGAAAACGAAGTAAAATCATGTAAGAAATCGATAGATTTGATCCTTTGTTGAGAAATTTCATTCTATCGAAAGATTGTAATTTAAGATATAAAAGAATTTTTGACATTACTGATAAAAATAAATCATAATTATTACAAATAACAATTATTTTATCCTTAACGTAAACCTCAAAATATAATAAAAGAAAAATTCAATTCTTACTCATAAAGTTTTTCGTTCATCACACAATATTTTGAATTAGCAAACCCACAAGTACAAGAAGAATCATTAACTGGGTTATTTTTAAGTGAAACCATTTGGACTATCGAGACCGAGAATTTGACCTAGCAGGTATGATATAGAGTTAGCTAATCTATTTTCAGATGATACATTGAAATTCTCAAGCTAAAATTACGATTTTTTCAAACCGCAACAAAACCTATGGCCCAGTCTGAACAAGCGGTTCCAACATAGGCTTGTCCCGTTATATCACCCATATTAAGTTTCCTAAGTTTATTAAACAAAAATAATTAACTAAAAACTTATCAAAATTGACAATAAAAAGAATTAGAATTAAAGATTTCATACAGTATAAAATTTTAATGCAATTTAGTATTCATAACGATGCTCTCCTTTTTTTTGCAGCATTATTTTTCAGAAAATCTCATATTACTTGAAAAGAGTAGCAAAAACTATTTTGATTAAAAGTTTTAAGTATAGACTATAAATTGTTAAAAACGCAATTCTAACTTCTTAAAAACTCATTGGAAGGATAAGAGGTTCGATTTAACAAAAAGACTTCATAGAAAATTCAGATCAACGCCAATATTACGAATTTAATTTAGGAGCAACAGTGAAATAATAATCATCAAATAAATACATTTGGATTTTTTGTTAATTTTTTTATTAAATTGATAAAGATAATGAATCCTTCATAAGTCAGAATAAAAGATGTCCGAAATTAATGGTAAGGACTAGAAAATACAAATAACTCAACAGATATTGTTAAAATCTTGTTTCTATGAAATATCCTGAACTCCATTAGAACTGATGATAAGCTCTTTTAGAAAAAAGGGATGGCTTCCTAACATAATCAAACATGTAAAATCTGAAGCTAATCCAATACTTGACCATCAAACAGCATATCCAGCAACTACCAACTTTAATATTGGCTGCATAAAGATAAATTCTAACAGAAAAGAAAAAATGATGAAATAATATTTTCACGCAGATTCATGTATGGATTACGATAAATCGAAGCTTTTAAAAAATTTAAAAACTAAAATAAAGCAGAAAAACAAAAAGGGGATTAATCTTTTGGTAAAAATTATTTTTTGATATAGTTAAATTACAAATAGTGCTTGAAAATCGCATTTAAATCGAGATAATAAATTATTCTGTGATCTTTAGAAAACGAAAAAAACGTAAAACTCATCGATGAAGATGCTGGATGAATTTTAAGAAAATCACAGGTTAAATTTTGAATAAAAATAAGATGAAAATAATTCTGAAAACTTAAATATTTTGTTTAAAGAAAAATATTACATACACTTATTTCATTGAGAAAATAAAGAAAATTTTTGCTTTAATCGGATATTATAATTACAAAATACAAGTTTACACGGTCAATGCAATGAATATCAAGTCATGACCGATGAAATTTGATAAATTTAAAAAGAGTTTATTACAACATAAAATAAAAATAATTATGGGCTTAATAAAAAGATGAAATAAAAATTTTAAACTTCGGTTAAAAAAAATATCTAAAACTGCCCAATAAAGAAAAAAATCATACAAGCCAGTAATTGAGAGTCTATTGAAGTTTTATTTTTCTTAGTGAGATTCAAGACTGGTTAATATTTCTATTTAGGATTTGTTATTAATTCAATCAAAGTAAATTAAAGACTACTATGCAAACATTTGGTAAAGGGAAAAAGTTATTTTAGAGATATATTTAGAGTAATTTTCAAATTTAGTCATTTAATGAAAAATTTAAATTATTGTTGTTGTTGTATTTAGATTTAAAACCGTGATATTTGTTGATTATAAACGAATGGCAGATAATCTTTAAATTTAAATAAGATCAAGATTCTGTTTATGTAATAATTACCCTTTACTTGAGAAAAAAAAGAAATTTCGATTTTACTTTGGTGGATAAAAAATTTTAATTTGGTTTATAAAAGTGTGATAAATTAAAAAAATTGTGTAAATTGCTTTAAAAAATTATTTAAAAATTATCACATGTCGATAAACTTATTAATGAGAAATTTCCATTCGCTTTTAAATTATCGCCAGTTTGGAAAAAAGTTAATGTGCTTAAAATACTTACGTAAAAATAAGATTGGCATCGTATCGATAATTTTTTTCATTCAAATATTTGTGACATTCTTTAAAATCTCGATGAATCCGTCCAGAAGATAATTCAAAATCTTTAAGAATCTCATATTTTCGGACTGACAACTCAATTCCATGAAATGAGAATATCTACTAGAATGAATATAGGTAAAAATTTATGGTAAATTAGGGTGTTTTTCATGCTCGTAAAATCTTATTTATTTAAATAACTCGTTTAAGACACTTTTCTTACAAAGCTAGAACTTACTTAATCGACAAAAAAAAATTAAGGCTTATTAGATTTGTAAAAAAATCTTTAGTTGTCTTACATAATTAATGAAATGAGGTTAAATAAAACTAAAAACATTTAATTTTTTCGATGATTTTATTAATTATCTGGCAATCAAAATTTAAAGTTAATTTCAATATATCCAAAAATTAAAAAATAATCATATTTCACTGTAACTTAATTTTCATCGATTGAAATGCAAATAAACACAAATGTTCATGGGAATTAATATTCATATAATATAATTTTTGGTTTTTCGTATGAATCATTCAAAAAATTTATAGTCTTGTTAAATGAATTTTCTTTTTTAATTTCTAACTAAAAAAGATAAGAAAAAGTAGTAATAATATGAAATGCAACATGATAATAAGGCCAAAGAATTTTCTCCTTCTTAGGCCTTTTAAACTGAAAAATCAGCTTTTACGTCTTTTCAGGATGAGGAATGCTAATTTCTTGAATTAAAATATTAGGAGTTTTTAATGCTTCTTTAATTAGGATAGAAATTATAAAAAAGGAAATACATGATTTTGTAATAGAATGATGAAATTTAATCCAACATGACATGATATTGTGTGATTTAAGAGTTTTAGAGTTTTTATTGAACTTCTACCAAGTTTAAAGTTCATATTTATAGTGATAGGCATAATTTAGTGTTGTAGTCTTATTTTTTTGTCTAAAATTGATTTTCATGTAAATTTAACAAATAAAAATTTTACATTAAAAATAAAAGAAAAAAATATTGATGAACGATCCGACAATATTTGGAAATTCTTATTTAAAAATTCACAAATTTAATAAATTGGGTTATTAAGGGCTTTCACTTAAGTTTAGAGCCCGATGCTATGACAATTGCTTTGCAGTAGTTAAATAGAAGAATTTCTGTTTAAACATTTTTCAAAATTTTTTGACCATTTCATGATTTTTCAGTACAAATATTTTTTAACGTTTCAAAAAAAATATCATGAGCAATGTAATCTCGTAATGGCAGTCACAGGACTAGTTACAATAGAATGTGAGGTTGCGTCATGTATGAGCTTAGGTCCGTAAAAAAGAACATTTTTTAAAAATACGCCCAAGCAACCATTAAGAAATCTGTGTGAAAGTTCCGTTCTTTATTGAAAGCAGAACGTGGGTAGAAAAAGACGAGGCAGTTAGCGAATGACTTAGTAGGAAACCTCCTTAGAAGAACTTATAAATTAAACGATGGAACTCAGCCGAAAAAAAGCACATTATACATTAAAAAAGAAATTGATTGCGTTAAGTGTCATGGGAATAAAAAGAATGAATAATATAAGAATGTGCCAGGTTTTTTGCATCATAAAGCTTCATGAAAGAAAAAACATTTTAGCACAACTAGTGATTGGGATTAATTTAACGAAAATTAGATATGTTGGCGCCAACGCAAGTCAATATTAAGGTTGAAAAAGTAAATTGTGTAAATAAGGCCGAAAAATTTTCAGGATATTGATAAATATGCCAAGTTATCATTCAAAAACAAATTGCATGACTGAGAAAATAGATAATAAATTTAAAAATAAAAATTTTAAAGAAATTGGCAGCATTTAAAATTTTTTATAAGCATTAATATTAAATACATTTGAAAAAATACCTGGGAAACTTCCTTAAATACTCTACTTAAGAACTTTGTGTCGTTTTTGTGATAAGTTTCAAGTATTTTTTTCTAATTCATAATGTTATCGTATACTCCACTTAAAGTTAAAAAGACGCTGATATCGTAATAAAGAGGATTATCACTCCGAACGATATTTTCGATGTTGTACTTCGATTTTATGGTCGAAGGAATCTTCTTGGTGGAAAAATCGTTCAAATGATCCATGTTCTCTTGCAAATTATTGGAGAGAAAAAATCTCTTGAAATAATTAAGAAGGAAAAGAAACAGAACCATTTGAAAGGATATATTTTTCATCATTTAATCAAAACAGTTGGGCTGGCGACTAGTGTAATTATTTTTATTACCAACGACATGTCATTAAAAAATTTAATATCTTAATTAAAGGTTTATTTGTCATAAAAATGAGAAAAAAAATCTTTAATATTTATAGTAAACACTAAAATAATTGTATTTTTTTTATTTCTTGCTCATTTATGACTTCTTACCTTAATTTTAAATGATTATTTTCCGATAGTTTGCGCAAAATAACAATAATTAGTTCCTAATAACCTCAAATTTATGTTTTTATTATTTTCTTAGAAAAAAATGATTTCTCTTTCAAAAAGTAAAATTAATGAAATTTATATAGAGAAATTCTTATTTCAATGTATTACTAATATTTTTTTAAATAATAAAAAAGTAAAAAAGGTGAAAATTTTTACAAAAATTCCCGGATTTTCTGCTTTAGTTGGTTTTAAAACAAATTAAAATCACATCTTGAATAAGGGTGGGCAGTAAAAGGTTAGAATTTTTTGTTTATCCTGGATTAATTTCTTAGCAACGATTCCTAATTTAACTCATTAGAAACATAATTAGATTATTAATGATGGTCACCCAATGATGCAATTAATAATTTGTGATGCAAAAGAATTTGAGAGTCGATGAGTTAGAAAAATACGATAAATCTCAATAAAGTCCCTATGAGCGAAAACAAGTCAGTTTCTCTTGAAACAACGAAGTGAAACAATAATATTGCATCTCATTAAGAATTCTAAATTTGACAATCGCTATAATGGCGGGGAAAAGCCATTTTATTAAGGGTAATTTAATGTCTTTTTATATTAATATACATTAATTGTAGAAAAATATTGCTCTTTACAACTAATGTATGGCTTCATTAATCACCGATCTCAATCGGAAGGAAAAATTTAATAATGCTAAAATCGTTAAAAAAATATTGGTTTTTAAGGGTTAGGTTAAAAAAACTTTGACTAGAAATTCTGAACATGATCATTAATTACAATCAAGTACAGCCGATATGAAAATTTTTTAGCCTTTTAGCTAGTTTTGGTGAAATCGTCGCTGTCTAATTTAAACTCAAATTCAAAAATTCATAATAAAAATCTGGTATTATTGACTAAAGAAGGATTATGATTTAAAATTTAAACACTTTAGTATAATGTATTTTACATTGCGACGAGAATTAAAGATGCAATTAAATAGCTTTAGTACTTTAAAAGGGTTTTGATAAATTGCTGAGTAATGAAATAATAAATATTTTTAGAGATGATATTCAATTATTCGTACTGTATATTTTTGAATGTATGCATAAAAAATAAAGTGAAGAATGCAAAATAGTCTCTCCAACCAGTGGGAAAAAAATGTTTCGAAATATACAATTTGACTGAAAAAAAATTATCAAAAATCTAGATGGAAAATAATTGTAAGCTAGGATAAAAATAAGAGAGCTTTAAATTGTAGTTTAATCAAAAGATTTTTCGATAATCTACTTTAATTTAAATAATTTAACATTGAACATTACAAAATCTTTTTTTGCTGTATAAGACCTAGAAAACTGCCAAATCAATAATTTATATGCGATAATTTATGTATCAGAAATTTTTTTGTGTTTGAATCCACAAAATTTGAGTGAAGATAGAGTGACCATGAAAACCAAAAACAATAAATTGAAATAAAAATTTATCGGAATGTTTTTTAAAGAAAATGTAAAGTCCACATGATGGATAAATTAGATACTTTTAGATTAGATAATGTTGAAACGGTTACCTTGATAATAAGGAGTTGCATGTTAAGCTGTCGAAACATGTCACAAAACTTTCAAGGGTATTCCTGAAAATACTTTTTTAACTTGGCAAAAAAAAAGTGAAATAGTCTGTCGAATGGATGAGCTACAGAAATTTAGCAATAAAGATTGTTGATAGCTAAGCTCTAAGATTACTTTACTTAAATCCTTAGAATGATTAAAATGGTGCGGGTTATTATTTCACTTAATGATCGAAAAAAAAGAGCGTCTCTTCATTACACTTATTGATTCTTTGAAACAATTCCCAAGATCGGTAAGCCTCGAAAAAAACAGTTTGCAATCCTTGTCAAAAAAATTTTTCCCTGATTTTTTAGCTTCTTACCTTCTTGTCTTTTGTTGATAAATTTGCCATCAGCTATTTCCTTCTTTTCAAATAATATTATATATGAACCTCTCAAACAATTATAACATTGTAAGAAGTCAAAGTATATTTGATTTTCCATTAATCAGGTGTGATCATAGGAACTGCATTGTCACATTTTGTGTATGAAAGTTAAAGTTATGAGAATGATAAAACAATCATCGAATTTTTATTAACACGATTTTTTTAGTGTTTAAAAGTTTTTATTAATGCCTAGTTATGTCAACATTCAATGCTCTTATTATAAAAAAACTTGATATAAAGAAAGGAATATCTCAAATTTAAAATATTTTTTTTACATTTTATCAGATAAAAAAACGCTAAAAAATGTGCGATGAAGAGCGATGGCGTTTTAATCCGATTCTCATGTAAATGCAGACTCTAGTTTTTCATTAATACACCATGAATTTATGAATAAATCTTTCTTATCTTTAACTTAGAATTTAATCTGCGATTAAGTACAAATTTTAAAAAACAAAAAGCTTCAATTATTTGGGACCGTTCCATTTATAATAGCTTTGAAAGAGCGATGTTTTTTTTCCATAATTTATTATCAAAGAAATATTTTGTAATTTATTATTTTTTATGGCTTTTTTTAGTAAAAATACCCTTGAAAATTAAAAAAAAATAGTTTACCATCGTAGAGAATTATGATTATCGATCTAATAAACACATGCCAATGAAACAGTGCCGAGCGTAAATAGAAATTCGTTGTTATTAAAAACAAATATTCCTTTATTTATTTAATTTTTTTTGCGAAATAAACTTATCGCTTTAGATAATTTTAATTCTTATGATTTCGAACACAAAATAATGACTCTGAACGTTTTTTTTATTTCCAACATGAAAAGAAGGCAGTAAGATCTCTGATTAAATAATGATAAAAAACTTTTAAACAATAACAGTGAAATTGATATAATAATTAAAGGCATGCTATCGATCAAGATAATTTGACCTTGCAATTGTATTTAAGCATCTCCAATTACAACAGTTCTCAAAATCAGGTGGCGTTAGATTCTGTTATAACTATAGCACACTTAACAGTGTAGAAATTGAGAATTATCATCGGATTTAAAAAATAATTCACTCTTGATTATTAATATTTAGCCAAATGGTTTTCATCTAAATATCTTACGACTAGTTATTAGAAGGTGGCGATCAAGGAGTTTGAGTTCGAATAAACTGTATTTGCTTCTTACATAATTTTACGAAATTATTTAAATTATTCTAGTCTATGGTAATGTCTCTAAAGATATTCAACCAAAGATGAAAAGATTTGCTTTTAAGTTTTTAAGAAAAATTACTCTTTAGTTTCTCAATGATGCTATGATACTCAGTAAAAATTTTGAAAAATGTATTGAATTAGCAGTTATGTCATTGAGAAAATTAAAAAAATATTGATTTAATTTTAAAAACGAATTACGGCGTTTTTTTCTTTTCAAATAAAATTTCTCACATAATTTGTTTGAATGAGAGGGAATAAGGCATAATCCAATTAAAATTTATGAAATTAAAAACTAAAAATCTCCATCAATAAAGTGAATCTGACAATATGTTTTTGTTTTCATATTAATACGAGATTTTGTGAAAAAGTTTTGATGAAATAAAGAAATATTAAGAGATGTATCTCATAAAAACAGGGTTTTGAATTGGACAGATAGATGTTAAAAACCTTTGAATATATTAAGGAATTAATCAATTTATAATTTTTTGAACATTTTTCAAAGTATTCCTAGATAGTTTCACAAATTTTTACGATATTAAGCTTGAGTCTGCTTATACCTAATTGAAGTCTGAGGATAAAAATAGCCTTTAATCTGTAATCAAACTCTCGTATTGGATGAATTCAAAGAAAAAAAATGTTTTCAGTTTTTAGTAAAGAGCTTAGTATTGTTATCTAAAGACCTAAAATTGTTAAAGTTTATTTTATGTGGCCCAAATTTTTTAATAATAAGTTTTTATAAGCTGTTTTAAGGTCTAAATAACTCAAAAGATGTCATAGAGATATTAATGGGATATAAAACTTGTAAAATTCGATTTAGAGATTTTAAACGTGGCAGAAAACAAGCCAACTAATGTAGATAAACCCTCTTTTTGCAGTGTAGCAATTTTTTAAATAATTTTTATTTATAGAGAAAATCTAAATACAACAAAATTAAGACCCTAATATTTTTTCCTCAAATGCACGCAAAAATAAAACAAATTGAATACCTTTTTGATAAAAAGTAAGAAATTTTTTACAGTGTATTCAATTAATTTTTATATAAATCAAAAATTTTTTCTACAAACAACGATAAAAAGAAAAATTTGGGAGAACGAATAGATGGTCTTAACAATCATGTTAAGTTTACTAGTATAAATGACTCACGTCGAAAAGCCATATATAAGAGTTGCATAAACTCTCTTACAAATTAAACCATATTATGCTGACACGACTTATGAAAAAATGCGATTGACTGAATTCCATATTCTCATGTTTGTGTAGTAAATAGTCCTCCTGTCCAATTGATCAAAGCTTTATTTAAACTAGTAAAAGTATTAAATTTGTAAAAATAATTTCAATAAATATAATTAAGTCTTTTCCTTGCAGTGATACCAGCGATATTTATTAACAATATTTTATTATCAATCAAAATAGCTCTTATAAAAGTTTCAAAGTTATATTGAAGCAGAATTTTGGACTCGATTAGTACTAGATAAATTTATTTTTTTGGAATTCTAGCAACAATATTAACATATCTGGTTTTGAAATTTCACACTACTCTGATGTTAAAGATTTGCAAAGCATTAAAAATTAATAAATTTCAGGCATTTTTTGTATTATTGGTATGATCTAGATACTGAATGCGTAAACAGAATTATTATAAGATAAAATCAAAATTGATTACAGACTATGAGGACTTTTATCATAAACTAAATTCTTTTTTTATGGATTATAATTGCGTTAATACCGCGTTATAAACTATCGACTTTGAACTTGTAGTTATAAACCAAAAATTATCAAAAAAATAAAAATTCCTGAGAAAAGAATATAATAATTAAAAAATTGAAATGACAAGCTTCTATGCAATCGATGATAAAATTTCCTTATTACTTAGTAAATTCAGATTTTACAAAAAACATAAAATTATGAAAAAGAATCAAAAATCTAAGAGTTTTAACTCTTTAATGAAGTTTTTTTTATATTAAAAAATTTTCAATCAGTGAAACAAGCCCAAAATTATCCATAAGTGGAGATACCCATATTAGATTATTAATCTAAAAAAATATTGAAATAGTGTTTGCTCGAGATTCTAAAGAAAAACATAAAAGCAGGGTTAAACTTACTCAGAAGAGACTTGATTTTCGAAAATCTAAATTGATCGAAAAAGAATTAAATCAAAACCTCACAATTGTAAATACATGGGAGTTAAAGAAGGCATAAATAAAAGCCTGAGCTCATTAACAAAATTGTATTATTTTTTACAAATTCAAAATTTAACAGGAAGTTCTTAGACTTATATTTTATTGATAAGTGATCGATAAAAAAATTCAAAGCAAAAGAGTTGTAAGGTGAGCCTGATTGAGAATTAAGAGAAGAAAAGAATGAGCAAACAACTGTAAAATATTTTATATTTGTAAAATATTTATTAATTTTTTTAGGTATTTATTGGAATTATTCTAACAAATATCCATTTCGTATGATCAAATTATGATATCTGATTTAAAAAATTTAGGTTTTCACAGAAATAAAGTAAAAAATTTTTTAATGTTTTGTGTTAAAGAATAAAAAAATCTTGACAAATGTTTTTTCATATTATTTTGTATAATTAGTCAAATAATAAGTTTATTTGGTTTGAAATTAAATAATACTTGTTAATTTTTGTAACATATTGTAAAAATTATTTATTTAAGCTAAAAATTTTGCAAAAATATCAAAATTAATTTAAAATGTTGTTAGTTCAAACAAAAATATAAAAACTTTGATCGAAAAACTTTTCAGAAACTTTTAAAAATATTTAATATCTTGTAAAAGATTCATTGTAACAAAACTATATTTCGCAATTTTAAAGATTTTTATTTAGTTAAGTTGGAAATTTAATTGTTTGTAGATGCTGAAAAAATAATGCATTTTATCAAATTTTTACTAAATGTTTGTTTGTGTTATTTTAGCCTCAAATGGTAATGTTTCAATTTTAAAAAATTTTTGAGAAAAATAATAAATAATAAAGATGAAATTAAAAAAATGATTTTAGACATGCGAAATATCGAATTAAATTAAAAACATTTTAACTTGTCAACAACATAAGTAAGTTCAATATCTAAAAATTATACATCGATGGTTTAATTTAAAACGACAGAAAATCTGAAATGCAGAAAAAAAGAATCCGTTAAGCATTTTTTTTTGGCTAAGGTAAAATTTATCAGACAAGTTAGATGTAAATATCAATAATTGTAATTTTAGTATATTTATATTCTTGAAACAGTATTTCTGAACTTATATGGATATTCTCAAAACTACATTATTTCATTATTATTTGTTAAAATCTCACCTTTTTCATTTTACTAACACGTTGTTGTTTAAATTCAAAATTACTTCAGTAATAAACATCAAATTATTCTAAACCTAAAAATTAGTTTTTTAGTTTTGAACTCTGTTATAATTCAAATTAACAACAAAAATTTTGATGAAAAATATTTAAAGTCACAAACTTCATAAATATATTAAGAAACCATTGGAAAATTAATAAACCGTAACCAGAAAAAAATTTTTTTTTTTTTGAGTCCAAGTAAAGTTTATTGCGGGTGATGATTGAATAATTCTTTTCAAAAATAATTTTTTGACAGAGTTTTCTGGAAAAAAACATGACAGTTCAATGGCAATAAGACAAAAAATAATCGAAATTTATTCCCACATTGAGTTTATTGTTTAAAAATTTTTAAAATTAAAAAAATATAAGATTCTAATAAAAAAGTAAGTCAAAGGAGGTAATTTAATTTTTTCATCTGATAATCAAACGAATATTTTAAAAATACGCGTATTTATTCGCCAATTTAAGATCACTTTATATCCTAAAAATAACAAAGAATACTTAATTAAAATTATTGCATTAGTAACTTTTCTAATAAAATTTGTTCCAACTTTTATTAATTAAATGTAAATAAATAACGAATATCTCTAACCAATCGTTGATAAATATTTGTGTTGCAATAAATTGAGGTGATAAATTCTGATTGTTTTTTTCGTAATAATACATGAAGTTTTTATTTGTTAATACATTGCCATATATTGAAAAAATTTCTTCAATTTTCAGTTTTAATATAATCAAGTAAATATACTATAAAAACTCTCATAATCCATATTATAAGCAAGAAAAATAAATATTGGCGATAAATTTAATTTTTTTTATGTTGAAAAACTAAACCAAAAGATTAATAATTAGAGTGCATTTGATTCTTAGAAACTGTCCATGATATTGTCACTCACCGACTTTAATTGAATTGCTTCTTGGTTTTCAAATCGAATTAAATTATTAATTGCTCCGTTGCAATCTATTTTTCTTGTCACAAATTTTTAATTTTTAAAGTAATTTCTCTTTAACGAAAATTGAAAAAATAAAAATATTTAACATTGAATTTTATGGTCATATCAAATAAGAGAAATAGTGATTTCACTTTGGAGCTTCTAACACTGTAAAAGAAATTGATGTAATTTTGAAACACTTTTTTAAGTTCACAATTCACCAGTTTTCTTCAAATTCTATGTGTGAAAAAATTGATTTTATGTTAAATTAATTTTTCTAACCAAATTGGAAATTACAAGGAGCTAAATTACCTTTAATTAAACTCTCATTTGTTTTTTTGTTTCAAAAGAAAAAAAGTAATAGAATTTTAATCTAAAAATTCCTCATCTTTTTTCTTGATTTCTTTTTTGTTTAATAAACAGATAAAAGTATCAAGATTTTAAGTTATCTACATGTAGTGGAGTTATAAAATTTCTTTTTTTCAAATTAAAATTCTATATATTAGAATGCGTTTTTATGCGATTTTAGAGTGAGTAAAAATGTGGCTGTTAAAATTAAAAAATTTATAAGTTCTTTAAATTTTGTCTTATTTAAAAAATCTGTTTGAAGATACGAAAATATCGATATTTTTATGTATATCATTCCACAATACTTAATTTATTTGGTGTAAATGACTTTTAACAAATCAAAGAATTGAAAGAAATTTATTTTTTTCCTAAATTTTTTTTATCCACCATCAAAGATATCATTTATCTATTAAGCAAAGATTTGATAAAATTTAATTGAAATAATTCAGCACTATAACACAATAGAAAAAAAGAAATCTGATCGATCAGTCCGTGCATTAAAAACTTTTTTTTTCAACATATTTTGTTTATTTAATTTTATGAAAAATGATGGA
>CM043707.1:34427404-34491807 GCA_023969325.1 Oryzias curvinotus
GTTTTTACCGAAAAAGACCAAAGTAAATGAGTAAAGATCTGAACTGGGAGTCATGTGGGTCGTAAAAAAAAGACAAGAACAGTGAAATAGACTATTTCAAACGTGTAAAATGAGTCCAAAAAGTTTGCTTTAAAGTAAGTTGGGCTCCTGTTGTGTCCTGCCTCAGATAATGCTTAAAATACTGAGACGCACTAATTCAAGAGGACAACACATGAAATGATAGAAATATGGTAGGCAATGAATTTCTTTAAATATGAACAAAACATTGAAAAAAAAATTAGTTTTTAAGTTATTCACCACCTTAAAACGAAATTCTTAGGAATTTTATGTTGATTTATTTTGATTATTTAACCACCACTTTTTACTCTAAGACTTGTAGAACACATCAATGTGGCGGAAGAATATTATTATTAGATCATTTTGAGAATTTCATGATGAGTACGTTGACAGAATTTATAATTTTTGTAGATCTAAAAAATATAAATATTAACTAAAGTTCATAATAGCTTTCAATCGAAATTACATGCGTAACACTTTCAGACTGCGATGATTTGGTTAAAGTCTTTAATTTGTTAAAATTTTCATGCCTCATTTTCAAAACCTATTTTAACAACATAATTACAATTTTTCGTGAATTATCGTTGAATTCGTCCACAATAATTTCATCACCCAGTTTAATGCATTCTTCACAAAAATTTTTTGCTCCAGAGGAATCCTCAACAATAAGAGATATTCTCATTTTTAACTCCTGAATGCCTAAAACATTTTGAATTTTAGAAATAGCTTCCCGAATCTTGTTATAAAATTCAACATACCTGTTTTCTTATACTTTGATTCAAATTAACTTTGAAGTGAACTTCTTTCATAGCTTTTTCAATTATCGATTGAGGGTATGGCTTTTTGGTGGTAGAAGAAACAACAAGAGAAGACACTTTGGAAGCAATTTCTTTGAATGTATTAGAAAGTGCTTCTTCGCGTTCCTTATCTGTCATTTGATATGATCCTTTTTTGAGAATCTTTTAATTAAAATCCTTTACCTCTCGAATAACTTTTTCAATGTCGGTGGTACCATAGCACTGTTGAATTTGCTGACGGGTTGCTATTAATCCTCTTGAAACATCATTAAAAACTTCCATTGATTGCATTACATCGTCCAAGTTATTTTCTCTATTTAATACATTAAAAATTACATTCCGCTTCTCCACCCCAAAACTTTGTTCCTATAGCAGGCTATTTCAAACTTGTTCCCTTTAAATTTATGTCTTACGATTGCCACATTCGTAAAGCGAATTTGGTTCGTAGGTGTAAAGATCGCCATATTGTACGGCAGAACCCAAATAATCAAAAAATCGCATCTGCGCAAAACAACAAATTGCACGTTTTAATCCTCAATATTGCTGTAGCTTTTCATACTATTTTTTCAATAAAAATTGTCAATTGCATTAATTTTGATAATTTTTCACAAACACAATTTTTTCATTCCCCTCAAATAACAATTTTTAAAATTTATGTCTCATTGACCAGTGTTTGTTTATGTTAATTTGAAATATCCATATTTAATTATTTGCATAATGTTTTTATACATTTTTTTAATTGGCCATTCGAGTTTATAAACTCAAATTTTTTATTTCTTAAATCAGGATAGATATTTGAACAACTGTGATCTATTAATTTCTCCTTTTTAAAGAAATTATAAACTCTCTAGCCATCTTATGGTTCATCTTTATTGTAGACACTTCAAATAAACTATTGTAAGTTGTTGCATGCTTATAAGCCAAATACTTTAATTTTTTATGAATTTATATATTTTTTAGACTAAAAATATCGAATGTTAAAAATCCTGGATAATATTTTTCTTAACTATAAATAAATTCTGATCAAAATTATTATTTAGCTACCTAACTATTTGCTTTTTGAACTTTTAAAAAAATTTATTAGTATTGATGATCGAGTAATTTCCTAGAAAAAATTTACTAATGACAATAATTTATCGTTTAAGTTATTAACAGCAATAATCCTCTAAATAGGAGTTTGTCAAAACATCTTTTAACAACCTCTTCGCCCTTTTTTATTACAGAAAAGGAATTTACTTCTGTTTTGTATTTTATATTTTTAATATTATTAAAAGATCATCCATTTTTCCAGCGTAAATAAATTATGGATATGACCATTTGCTGAATCTTGACACGTTCTGCCTGTTAATTTTAGCCCCACACTCATTTAATAACTCTTCATCTTCTAAAGGTTTTTTTTAAACTTCTGCGTTAAATATTTACCATGAAAAACGTTTTATTTTAAACTTTATTGTTAAAAAAATTTGAATTTCCTTTTTTAATGAAGGTAAGAGTTTTCTTCCTAAAAAATAATTTTTACTTCTTTGGGGCTCATATATTATCTAAATCACAATTTAAAGATTACTTCTAACCCTTCAGGAGTTATGACTCCTCATTTTCTAAATTATTAAAATTCAATTTTTTTTTGTAAAAAGAATTTAATAAAAAATATTAAATTCAAATGATGGAGTCTATTTTTTTATGATTAAAAATTTAAGAGGCATAGGAACAACGAAAAAAGCAACTTTTTAATTTACGTCTAACATTTAATTCTGATGTGAAAAGAGCCATCATTTATTAAACAACATAATCATTGTATTTTTCTTAATTATGTGACAAAATTCCTATGATTTTATCAAAAAAATATTTGCAGTGTGCTATTTGACAATTAAAGTAACTGTTAGTTCTTTTAATGATATTTGTCAATATAAAACTGAGATGTTTAATTTTTTTTTAAATTAAATCGAAAAATTTACAACTATGAAGTGTTTTAGTGCTTTTATGCAATGTATGCAGAGTAATATTTTTTATTTGTCACTTTAACTTACAAAAACAATGAATAATGTTTTCAAAAAAATATGTATATTTGAAATTGTACCAAATATAAACTTTAGGAGAGCTCGTAGTCGGACACTTGTAAGACTATTAATTTTACTAAGGCATTTAATGTAATAAACGCTAATTTATTGTAGAGTACGCATGCCCATATATGCGTGATAGATTTATTATTTTGTAAAAACTATTATGTTTAAATATTACATTTTGGTGACGAGGGTAATGAAAGAAGAAAAAACTCTAAGAAGTGGAATAAATAATTTTAAATTCCAACCTTTTGAGGTTTAAGTGGATGAACACGAAAATTATCTTACTCGTTTTGAGTTAAACTGCCAAGTCTACGGAATCACATCGGAACCGATTAAAAGAATGCTATTCTTGCACAATATAGAGTCAAAGATGTTCGATATTCTGTCAGATGGTTTTAATAGACCTTCTGAGCTTTTGAACACATCGCTCGAAAACATTTTTACATTCATGAAAGAATATTTTGAAGGAAAAAATTGTTTTCTCTTGGAGAGATATAAATTTCATAATATTTAACTGGATGATAACGAAACATTTTCTTCATTTGTGGTCAAACTGAAAGGTGCGGCAAAAACATGTTTATTTGGATTAACACTTGATGAACGGATTCGGAATCAATTTGTCGTAGGGTTACAACATAAACGCATTCAAGAGGAGTTTTTTCTGAGAGTGGACTCAACAAAAACACCTTTAAACAAAGTCATAAGGATTGCATGTTCTTTGGAATCCGCAAAAAAAGAAAGAACAAAATTGGAGTGTATCGACCAGATCCCAGATATTAAGAATATTACTGGACCAAAAGAAAAGCGAGATTTAAAAGGAGATATTCGAACCAAATGTCTACGATGTGGTTGAGATTGGCATAAAACCATGGATGACTGTCCTGCCAAAAACAAACGCCTTAACATGTGTGGAATATTTGGCCATTATGAGAGAGTTTTTTTAGAGTGAAAAGAGAGAGTGGAAGTAAGAAAAACAACAATCATGTTGATTCAATTTTTTTTAAACATTAAAAGGATAATAAAGCGAATAACTAATGAGTCAAATTCGATCGTTATTGAATTAGTTATAAACAATAAAAGAATAAAAATGGATCTGGATACTGGTGCAACGATATCCTGCATAAATGAACAGTTGTGGAGGGGTTTAGGATACCCACATCTTTTTCTTACATCAAACTTGAAGACATATTTAAACGTTAAAATACCAGTTTTAGAAAAAGCAAAAGTATCGGTTAAGTATTTTGGTCATATTTATGATTTGAGCGAAATAGTAATTACAGGCAAAGAAGTTCCGATTTGTGGGTTAGACAGTGTTAACAAGTCAATCGAATATTCTAGAAGCTAGTCACAGACTCCTAAACTGTAATTTAAAGCATGCGTAATTAGATATTTTAATCTTTATTTTTGACACAACAATCTGGTGTCAGCGAAAAATGCTGCCTACCCAATTTAATTTGGATGATGGGCGCCGTCAAATTGAAAATATTGAACAACTAGCTACTTTAAAGTCTTGGGCGATAAAAGAAGAAGGCGCAGGTAATTTTAGCTACCCCAACCGAATGGCGCGATTTTTTGGACAATCAAGTAGCAATTCGCCGGAATTTAAATGATGCGGCGGAGTTTGAGATTTACAAGGAATCGATAATCGAAATTATAGAGACTTCGAAACCGAGAAATATACTTTCAACTCTTATCACTCGACGTCCTGACTTGAACGAAAATCTTGCTAAATATGTGTCAACGCTAAAAGCTTCAATAAAAAGAATCAATATGTCGTTGAAATATTCTGAGATCGACGAAATGTGCAAAGATAATATTATACCGGATCTACCTTTCGAGGCACGTACAATATTGGAAGCGAGAAAGAATGAAAATTTATTAACATTTGCATCTCTTGTTCAGCCCTGGTCAGAAAAAACTCTGAACGAAACCGTTGCTGCAACCAAAGAAAATGACAAGCAGGAGTTGTGCAAACTCGTAAAAACACTTTTGGCTCAAAAACAGTCTGAAAATAACCCGCCGAATAGCAAAAAACGAGTAATATGTTACACTTGTGGAAAGCCAGGACATCTACAGAGAACTTTTAGGTTCTGAAAGAGGATGCAAAGGGAAAATGCTGTCAGTGTTATCTATAACCCATTAATTATTCCAATTCAGATTCCAGGTTCTAACGATTATGTTGAAGGCCTGATTGATTCTGGATCAGCCAAATCTTCAATAAAACATATCAGTTAAAATCCAATGTTGTGGCTGATGCATTGTCACGTTCTATTAATAGCATCATAAATCTTGACGAAGAGCAAGAAAGAGACGAGGAAATCAAAGCAATCAAATCGGCAATGCCCCACCCTTTTGATAAAAAGATTGTTGAAAAAGCGAGGATTTTCGACTTATGGAGAAACAGACGACGATTAGAATTGAAGAATGGAGTACTTTACTTTAAAAGTAGACAAAATAATATGCTCATAGTAGTACCAAAAATGCATAGACTGAGCGTGATTAAATCCTTTCACGAATAGGATTCTGGACACTCTGGACTGGATAAAACTTAAAACTGATATGCGAATCAATGTTTTGGCCAAATATGTACAAGAGCAAAACAACTTTTATCAGAAATTATTTGCCTTGTCAGCTTTATAAAAAACCAAGATCAAACACAAAAGCTCCTCTTGTTCCTTTAGAACCGATAGACCGTTTTTATACATCGCAACCCGATATAGTTGGACCATTTCCATCCTCAGGACAAGGTCACAGATATATTATCATTTTTGTGGAACAATTTTTAAAATGGTTAGAAGCAATTCCGGTCATCAATCAGACTGCTGAAAACATTATTCGTTGTATAAGTTAATTATCTCGCGATTTGGCATACCCAAGAAATTAATTTCTGATCAGAGGCGCCAATATGAATCAATGCTATTGAAAAATTTCTGTAATGAATATGAAATAAAAAAAGTTAGAACATCTGCTTATCATCCTGAAGCCAATGGCTTATCGGAGAGAGCAGTACAGACTGTTAAATCTAAGTAAAAAATTATGGCACACGGAAAAACTGATGTGATTAATGAGCTTATTCCTGATATACTTAACAGTTTACGGTGTACTGCCGCTAGGTCAACTGGCAAATCTCCTGCAAAAATTGTTTATGGGAGGAGATTAAGAACACTCTCCTTGTCAACTTTTAGACAAGATGTATCCGATTCCCAGCCGAATAGAAAGCAGATCGAGGAAGAAGCACACAAAAACATCTAGACTAACATCAAGAAATACAAAGATAGATATAACCTAAAGACGTGCCAAAATACATTTTGTGTCGGAGACGAAGTACTATTAAAAAAAAACAAATAGTTATGGTCTAGAACAATCCTATGATGGTCCTTTCAAAACTAACACTGCAAGGCCACCTAATTACGTCATTACTAATGAAAATGATGTCTGGAAAACCACTATACATCATAATAGAATAAAAAAGTTTAATAGTAATAAAGATGCAGTTATATGGGAATTTTCAAGCGATGATGAATTTGATACACAAAGCATTATTCACGAAACCCCGAATAAGTTGAAAATTAGAATACCGGGAAAAAATATTGATTTTATTAAAACTTATTTACCATCAATTGCAAAGAGGGGAGGAGTGTTAACAAGTTAATAAAATATTCTAGAAGCTAGTCCGAGACACTTAAACTGTTATTTAACTCGTGCATAATTAGATATTTTAATCGTTATTTTTGACATAACAGACTGGATCAGAAAATTTGGTTTAAGTATCAGAAACATAAAAAAGATTACTGAGAAAAAGGAAGTCTCAAAAGTGTAACGATTAATATAGCGCCTGCCGGCGGTAGATTAGATTATTAGTCTTGTGTCTTTACAATTGGCTACAAGGATGGAAAACAAACAATTTTTAAGAAAATTTGATCCATAACGTGACATAAACCTACAATGTGAAGAATTTGACCGAATGGCTTTTGCCTACCAGTGGTCAAACGATCAATTGTAGGCTCATCTTCTTCTAGCCTGCACTGGTAAGATACGATCCTCCATCGTTGAAAAGAAAGTTGGAGATCCAGAGAAAAAGAATTCGCATGCAAGATCGGCCGTAATGTCATACTAGAAAGCAAAAATTCCGAAAGACAAACTGATCCGAAAATTTTTGAAGGCCAAAAGAGAATCATTCCAATCTGTAAAAGATTTTGCGACTGACATGAAAAGCTTGTTGGTTCGTGCCAAATGTGTATCGGAGATTGATTCATTTAGCGTCATCATCAAAGAGAAGATAATGGAATCTCTTCTTCGTCAAATATCTATTTCGCTATCTTCGTTCTTAGCTAAAAATTTAGATTGTTTTGCTGAACGAACATACCTGACTCTCAATACTTACAGTCGACACGCTGAAAGTGGTAAAGTGGCAGTGATATCTGAACCAACTGCAAGCGAAAAAGACACACCTGATGAGACAGTTGACGCTTATAAAATTCATTTTAAATCACTTGACCAGCGAATAAAAAATCTTGAAAAATCTATTGAAAAGTTGCAGTTACACCCAAAGAAATTAAGTCGTGATTCCAAGTCGTTGCGTCCCGAATGTGAAAAACGAGGATCATTCAACCATCGAACAGTGGAATGTACTGGACAGGTCGAATGTAGAATCTGCAAAAGACGTGGTCATTTATCTAGAATTTGTAAATTTAATCAGCAATATCAACAATTATACTCTCTCTCTCATTTTTCTAATAATTATATTCATCCATACTTAAATGTTTAAATTATTGAGTACAAGAACTATGCCTGCCTTACTTGGTCCCTATATCGCCTTCTTAAAAAAAACTCAACCATGGATTTGGGGTAAGCTTTGTGATGACACATTCAATGAGATAAAAAAAGAGAATTAGTCAAATCGAATATTCATGCCATCCTGACTGGACAAAACAGTTTACTCTTAGTTGCGATGCATCAAATTATGCCGTTGGTTCAGTATTGTCTCAAAATATGGATGGTATCGATAAACCTATAGCGTTTTTCTCCCAAGTAGTAAATTCTTCACAGAGAAACTACTCTGCAACCGACCGGAATTGCCTTGTTTTGGTACTAGCGACAAGGAAGTTCTACCATTATCTTTATGAAAAGAATTCATCCTTATCACTGATCATAATCCCCTAGGTTATTTAAAACCTTGTAAAGACCTAAGAGGAAAACGGGTTCGTTGGGCGAACGAATTATCTGAAATGGATTTTGAAATAAGATATTGCTTAGGAAAAAATAATGTCGTAGCAGACGGACCATCCAGGCAAATTAATGCTTTATTTATTAATTCTGAGATCGATCTAGTTCAAGAACAAAATAAGGATCCAACAATTGTAGTGATAAAAACACTTATTGAGAACCCAGCCCGTTCCAGTGAAGCTTCAAATGATGAATTTAGTTTTATGAGAAAAAATCTAAGAAAATTTCGAATTATAGACAATATTTTTGCACAACATTAGAGAAGGGGAAGTATCCCATGTGCTACTAGACATTTAAGAAACGACATTTTCAACTCGTTTCACGATTATTCCTTATCACATTTTGGTATTAAAAGGACAACAGACGCAATAAAAGAGCGTTTTTATTGGATAAATATGAAAAACAGTATTGAGAAGTCTATCAGTGCCTGCCACTCATGAAAAATCAATAAACAAAGGAATTCGAAACCTAAGGCCCACTTACACCAAATTATGCCCACGCAAGACCATCAAGTATGGCATGTTGACTTTCCTGGACCACTTCCGACAACTAAATATGGCAACAGATTTATTATTGTATTTACAAAATCCTTCACGAAATGGGTTGAAACCAAAGCAGTTTAAAAGCAAACGGCTGAAATAGCGTCAAAATGTTAAATGGAGTGTGTTGTCTCTCGATTTGGCATCCCCACTCATATTCATTCCTACCAAGGTACTCAATTTGAAGGAAGATTGTTCCAAATCCTGTGTAAAATGTTCGGAATAACTAAAACACGAACATCTCTTTATCATCCATCAGGAAATGGTGCTGTTGAGCGTAAAAATAGAAAATTTAAAGAATTACTTAGACATACATAAATGAGTATCAGGACAATTATGATGAATTCCATGACCTTGCTCTTTTTACAATTCGTTCATCAACTGACAGTTCAACTGGTTTATCCCTTGCACAAATGATTTCTGGTAAAAATATTTCTCTCCTAATCGACACCGAATGGCGACCATATTGAGAAAAAAATCACAGAAAGCGATAATTACCAAGATTATGTCGACAATCTTAAGAAGGTAATTAATTCATATTACAGTTTTGCAACAAATAATATTAAGCAAAATAAATTTAACCCAAAAGCATGTTCATGATATGAAAACAAACACAAATAAATATAATGTTGGGGAAAAGATCTTTTTTGGACGAAATACCAAAAACAAATTAGATAACCTATTTGAAGGCCCCTATACAATTATTCACACAAGACATCCCAACTATAGAATCGCCAGTGATTTAAACCCTCAAGATGTGCGGTATTTGCATCATGATCATCTCTACCCATGTCAAAAAATAAAAGGGGGGAGTAATGTAACGATTAATGCAGCGCCGTACGGGCGGTAGATTAGATTATTAGTCTCGTGTCTTTACAAAAAGTAAAAGAGTAAGAGGATACAGATAAACTATTTAAGATTTTCCCCCATATTTTTGATAGATCATCACAGGGGATCAAAGGATATACAGCTTCAATAGATTTGATAGATGAAACCAAACCAGTTATCTGCAAACCTCGACGAGTTCCGTTTGCTGTGAAAAAAAAGATTGAATCAGAAATAGAGCGGTTATGTAAAGAAGGGTTTTCGGAAAAATTAGATATGATGAAAGATAAAATTTCTTGGGCTACTCCAATTGTGGTTGTTGAAAAGATAGGTGGTTCTATTCGTCTTTGTAAAGATTTTTAGGTATCTACAAATATATACAAAAATTTGAAGAACTACCCTTTACCAAGATTCGAGGTGTTATATACATGACGCCTGCGTAGATTATTATTAGTTATTTAGTAAAAACGTTACAACAATGGCGACAAGGGCGAATTTTAGTATAATAGAAGAATTTCTACCCAAGAAGAGTTCTTGGAGGGGGTACGTTGTAGCCTATCTTTTAGCGACGTCTCCAAATGTAAGTGTACAAATGCTTTGATAGCATCCATTGGTTCTGTTGCTTATAGTACTTTAAAAACTCTAAGCAATGGTATTGACCCGATAAAATTATCTTTTGAGGAGATAATGGAAATAATGGGCAAACATTATTAACCAAAAAGGATTATCATAGCTGAACGCTATATGTTTGGAAGAATTGCACAGAATGAAACGGAATCAATAAGAGAATTCGTTTTAAGGTTAAATAAAGGTAGTGAAGCTGTGAGTTTGGCAGCTTTTTGGATAATGCTCTACGGGACGACGCCTTTATTCTAAATTTACAGCATCCCTTATCTAAAATTTAGATAGCTTTGCTTTCAAGAGAAGAGTTAACTTTCAGGAGGCTATCAAAACTTCACAAACAATGTTAAGGCATCAGAAAGAGCCAAGGAGATAAGTGGCAATGTCCAATATATTCGTCGCCTTGGAAAAAATAAAGAAGTTTAAACATGTAAAATATCCTGTTGTTGTTGTGGAGAAGAGAAGCATTTAAAAAAACATTGTTCAGAACAAAACCTTATTTGCAAATATTGTAAAATTAAAGGCCTTACTTCGAAGGTATGTAGGAAAAGGGCAATAGCAAATAGTACTACAAATAATACAATTAATTATATTTCTTCGTTTTAAGTGACTGTTTCTATTTTAAAAGCAGATATTGTTATGGAAATCGATACTGGATCTCCTCTTACTCTTATCGAAAAAAACACTTATTAAAGACTAGGCATCAAACTTAATGACACAGATGATACGTTTTTGAGCTTCAGTAATCATATAATAAAGCCACTTGGAGTTTGTCAAGTTTCCTTCGAATCTGAAAAGGGAAACGGTAGTGGAAACTTATATGTAATGAAAGGTGGGCCAAGTATCATTGGACGAGAGTGGCTTATTCAAATGAATGGATTTGGATTACCCAAAATTAATTCTGTTTGTTGTCCATCGAGTAGTTCTGAGATACATAGAGAGTTCAAAGATTTATTTTGTGAAGGGTTAGGGCATCTAAAAGGGTTTAAGGCAAAGATAAATCTGAAAGACAACGTCAATTCGAAATTCTGTAAAGCGAGATCGATATCTTTCTTCAAAAAAGACTTAGTATCGCAAGCTCTAGATGAATGGGAAAGAGACGGCGTTGTAAAAAAAGTTGACCATAGTGATTGGGCAACCCCAATCGTAGCTTTACTAAAGAAAGATGGAAAAATTCGCATTTGTGCAGATTTTTCTATAACCTTAAACAAATGGATTCATATAGATTCCTAACCCTTACCTCGTCCAGAAGAGTTACTGATGAAACTTTCTGAAGGTGTATATTTTCAGTCATCGATTTAGCTTCTGCCTATCTTCAACTCAAAGTAGAAGACAATTCACAGGAACTTTTAACAATAAATACCCACAAAGGGCTCTATAAATTCTGTCGTCTTCCTTTTGGTCTGTCTTCAGCTCCGGCAATTTGGCAGTGCACAATCAAGAAGGTAATTGGGAATAGGAATTTTGTGGCATGTTACATGGATGATACAATAATCTCCGGAACTTCAATTGAAGACCCCATCAGCAGATTAAAATCTGTTTTAAAAGGCTTGATGATGACAGGACTCAAGGTAAAATGGGAAAATTGTTGTTTTTTTCAATCAAAAGTTGTATATTAGGGAATGCAGTTATCAAAAGATGGTATATCTATTTCAAATTCGAAAATTGAAGCTATTGAGAAAATGCCTGTTCTTCAAAACCAAAATGAAATTAGAAGTTTTCGTGGACTAGTTAACTATTATCGATCTCATATTTTAGATCTTTCTGAAATTTTGATTTCTTTTTACGAACTGTTACAAAATGATCCGTTCTTTAATTGGGGCATAAGACAAGAAAAATCTTTCCAAGCCGCAAAAGATGCGATTAAGAAACTTGTTACTTTGGCATATTTTGACTCCACATTACCGATACTTTTGGCAACAGAGATGCATCATCGTATGGAATAGGAGCAGTGATATCCCATATTTATGATGATGGTAGTGACAGACTAATTACATTTGCTTTGAGGGTTCTCACATTTTCGGAAAAAAATTAGGTAAACATGCAGTTTAGCGACGTAAAATCGAAAAATGGGGTAGTCGTAAAATCGAGTTGCACTTTTACGGCGCAAAATATTTTTCGTCCTGATTTTATTTCCTTCATCTCTACATTGCCTTTGTTTGAGAATTTTGTTTAAATTATGTTTAAATATACATAAAATTTTCGTGACTTTTCCGAATTTTTAAATTAATTTTGATCAATTTGTCCCCATGCAGCCACGTGGTAGACCAAAAGCGCCGCAGCAACTCGCTGACAGCGTTTTGTCTATTCAAAAAATTACGGACGAGACTGTGAACCTGATGAAGATTGCACAATTGATCGGTGAGGACGATATGGGTATATTGCGATGGCTGGAAGGACATGGGTTGCTAGCGAACAGTTGCTTGTGTGAAACTTGTAACGAGCCAATGTCACTAAATCATTTTCAAGATTCTGTTGACAAATTTCGTTGGTATTGAAAAGACTGTAAGCAGCGAAAGTCAGTACGCGCCGGTAGCTTCTTTGAGCGGAGTCATCTCCCGTTGCGAAAAATCATCACATTTTAATACGCTTGGTCCAACGGTTGGTCACTAAAAGACGCGTCACGTGAAGCAGGTTTTCAAAACTTACATACACAAACGGATTGGGCTAACTTCTGTCGAAAGGTTTGTTTGACATATCTGGAGAACAACCCCATCGAGTTAGAAGGAATCGATCTGAATACCAACAAACCTCTTGTAGTGGAGATTGATGAGTCCGTGTTTTGCAAGCGAAAGTATCACAGAGGCCGAAGGCGTGATCACACTTGGGGGCTCGGGGCCATCGAGCGGCATTCCGGCCGTTCTTTTCTCGTCCCAGTCGCGGACAGAACAGCAAACACCCTGAATCAAGTAATTCTACGCTACATCCTGCCAGGCTCTCGAATCATCTCCGATGGCTGGGCAGGATACAACCAGGTGTCGAATTTGGCCAATGGTGTCTACATGCATGACATTGTCATCCACGAGGAAAATTTCGTAAGTTCGAATGACTATGAAATCCACACCCAAAATATGGAGGGTATGTGGGCTCGCGTAAAACGGAAATTTAAGTACCTTACGGTACTACACGCACGCTGTTCAACTCGTACCAGTCAGAGTTTATGTGTAGATAGGAAGTGAGGTCCATGCCTGCTGATGTATTTCACAGCTTTTTGTTGTGTATCATCGACATGTACCCTTTTTAATCCTTTAATAACGCCAAAAATAAACTCTTTATAGGTCTTACCTTTTGCAACAACTGTTGCTAATGTCGAAAATAATCGTTTTATATTTTACGCCGCTATTTATTTTTTCATTCTCATTTTCGATTTTACGCCGCTAAACTGCATGTTTGCCAAAAATTATTCCACAATCGAAAAAGAAGGGCTAGCAATGGTATGGGGCGCCAAGAAATTTTTGCAATGCAATTAAGGGCGACACTTTTTACTTCAAACTGATCATCAACCTCTCACAGCTCTTTTTGACCAAAAAAGAGAAATACCTCAAACAGCTGCAGCCAGAATTCAGCGATGGGCTATATTTTTATCAGGATGTTCAAATACAATATTGTATCGTCGCTCAAATAAAAATGCGAACAACGATGCCTTATCAAGACTTCCCCTAAAATTTAAGGAGGATTCAAAAATAAAGAAGGAATTAATCGTTATATATTATATTTCGGAACTGTCCACTCAATTATCCTCAGAAATAATAGAAAGGGAAACGACCAAGGATGTGGTTTTATCAAAAATAATAGATGATCACTTAGATAATTGGAAAAGTTATGTTAAGTCTACTGACACAAATCCATACTGGAAAAGGAAGAATGAAATAACTCTTATGGGAAAATGTCTCTTGATGGGAGAAAAGATAATTGTACCGTCTAGTCTTCGTCAGATTGTCCTTGAACGCCAGCATGAAGGTCATCTATTTATCTCTAAGACCAAATCGCTGAGTCGACAGTATGTGTGGTGGCCGAAATTGGACATTGATATAAAGGAAATTATTGGAAAATGTCCTAAGTGTCAATTGGAAAAAAGTAAAGAGCCACATAAAGCGCCAATCATTCCGTGGGAAACAGCAAAATATCCCCTTCGTAGAGTACATATTGACTTTGCTGGTCCTGTGTGTGAAAGAATGCTACTTGTAATTGTTGACGAATATACCAAATGGCCCTAAATAATTGAAATGCATTCCACTAATGCTGAAGAAACTGTTTCTAATCTTAGAGAAGTTTTTTCCAGACTAGGTTTTCCCAGAAAAGAAATCACCGATAATGGACCTCAGTTTATATCTGAAACCTTTCAAAGTTTTATGAAAGAGATGAATTCATTACACATAAAGTCACCACCATATCATCCTGCATCAAATGGATTAGTAGAGAGATTTACTCAAACGGCTAAAGGAAGTATTGGGAATTGTACTAATTCAGAGTTCAGTAAACAACTAGCCAAATTTTTAATGAGCTATCGAAATTCAGTTCATTCAACCACGCGAAAACCTCCTGCTGTTCTACTTTATGGGAGATTGATCAGATCCTGGGCAAGTAACATCATGAAAGAACTAGAGAAAAAGGAAGATAACAAAATGGATGACAATAAACTAATGGAAGGCGATACATTACTATTTAGAAATGAACCTGGAAATAGAACAAAATGGGCTCAAGGAAAGGTCATGACATGCTATGGAAGGCGAAACTTTCTTGTTAAAGTTGGTGACAAGATTCTGCATAAGCATTTTGATCAACTAAAAAAATCCCGATATTCGTTAAAGGATACACATGAAGGAGAAACAGAATATAGTTGATTAATAGACAAGGAGATAAATCTATTTCACAATCATTACAAGATAATATGTGCAGTCAAAGACGGGATGATCCAAATGATAGTCCTCCAAGTGAGCACGAATTAGATGAAAGTTATGTACATTCTGAAAACGTATCATTAAATACTTAAGAGCAACCAATATGATCAACACGCCTTCAATCTAGAGAGGGGAGAGTGCTATTTACATGATGCAGGGGTAGATTATTATTAGCTACTTTGCAATAACGCTACTATGGTGTACGCCTAACTAATTAATAATGTTGGTTAGTCTTCGTATATAGCACGTGTGTGTTCTTTATTACTCAACATTAAATAGTTATTTCATTTGGCGACAAGGGATTATGATCGAAAACAAATTTGATGCGGCTACAATGAACTTGCATTCATTTAAATTTCAAGAATTTCGCCCAGATGAGGAGAGACTACAAAACTACATCTCTCGTTTCAACTTGGCGTGCGAAGTTTTTGGAATAAAGGACGAACGTCAGACAAAGATTGCGTTCTTACACAACATTGGTGGTAAAACGTATGACCTAATTTGGGACAATTTCTACGACCAAAACTTATTGGAGGTTTTGTTATCAGCCATACAGGCATTTTTACAAAATTATTTTGTCGTAAAGACATCTTTCCTTTCTGAACGCTTCAATTTTCATAAATGTGAAAGGTTGGAAGAAGAGTCTTTTGAGTGCTACGCATTGGAGTTAAAACGCTCCGCAAAGTTTTGCGAGTTTGGAAATTCACTGGATGAAAGGATCAGAGACCAGTTTGTCGTAGGACTTAAGCACAAAAGAATCCAGGAGGAACTTTTTATTCGTGTTGACAAATCATTCTCTTTTTAAGAAGTTTTGAAGATAGCCACGTCACTTGAAACTGCTGAGAGAGAGATCCAAAATTTATTCAAAACCCCAAGAAAATATTTTTGCTGTTAAATCAGGAGTTCAGACGAATTCCAAGACTACGGATAAATTTTTAAAAACATCTATTTGCTTTCGTTGTGGAGAGTCAGTTCATCGTGAATTGAGTAGTTGTCCAGCTTTGAACAAAATTTGCAATTTCTGTGGAAAATTAGGTCATATCTCAAAGATATGTTTCAAAAAAAGAAGAGAAAATACAAAGAACAACTCTACTTCCAAGAAAACGTTTAAATTAACTCAAGAGTCTTGTTTCTATAATGACACAGTTAATGATGAAAATACAGTAAATTCGATAAAAAATACAAAGGATTCAATTAAGATCAAGGTCTTAATAAATAATATAGAGGTAGTTATGGATATGGATACTGTAGCAACGGTCTCTTGCATCGATAGCATATTATGGGAAAGAATAGGGTCACCAAAATTATTTCCGAAGAAGCGTCTGCGAGCGTATTTAAACTTGGAGATTCCAACGATAGGAGAAACTTTTGTTCAAGTGAAGTTTAGATCTAAACAATATAACATGCCATTTATCGTTGTTCATGGTTCCGCAATGCCAATCTGTGGACTAAAATGGTTAAGAGAATTCGGTATTTTTTCCGAAAAAAATTCGAATAGTTGACCACAAAGATCAAGTTAATGGCATTTCTAAAGAGCTATTTTTACAATATAAAGAACTATTTACAAGTAAACCTACAGGAATGAAAACACATAAAGCCAGGATATATTTGTCGGAAGAAGCTAAACCTATCATACACAAGTCACGCCCGGTACCTTTTTCTCTGAAACCTCAAGTTGAGAAAGAGATTCAGAGGTTAGTGAATGAAAGATTTATAGAGAAAGTCGACAGTTTTGTTGAGAAACTAAATTGGGCAACGCCAATAGTAAACGTCATTAAACCTGACGGTAGTGTACGCATTTGTGGCGATTTCAAAACCACAATTAACAAATACATACAATTGGATCACTCCCCATTACCTACTTTTGAAGAGATTTTAGAAAAAATTTTACCGGGTAAAATTTATTTAACGATCGATTTACAAGATGCTTAGTTACAATTGCCCGTGGATGAAGAAACCAAAAAGATTTTAGTTATAACCACTCATCAGGGTTTTTACTGTTATAAAAGATTACCGTTCGGAGTTTCTTGTGCTCCACTTCTATTCCAGCAGGTCATGGATGATATCTTGAATGGCATAGCAGGGACAGCATGCTACTTAGACGACATTATAATCACAAGTAACGACGCTATTGAGCATAAAAAACGTTTACACGAAGTATTTTCGCGACTAATGAAATTTGGCATCGCTACAAATACAAAAAAATGTACGTTTATGAAGAGCAATGTCAAATTTCTTGGACATAAAATTGATTCAACTGGTGTTAATCCTTGTTCCGAAAACGTAGATGCCATTTTAACGATGGAAACTCCAAGAAACGTTAAAGAATTGAAATCCTTCGTAGGAAGCATTAGTTACTATTCAAAATTCATACCAATGGCACATGAAATGTGCACTCCGTTTTACGACTTGACAAAGAAAGGTGCGAAATGGATATGGCGCCGAAAGAAGATACACTCTTCAAAGGTGTAAAAAATAGCTTGATCTCATCCAAAAGTCTATTACACGATGACTCCAAAAAAGAGCTTTACTTAGAAACAGATGCTTCCAATAAGGGAGTTGGAGCTGTGATACTTCAAATTGATTCAAGTGGAGTTTTTCGTCCAATATCATGTGCTTCACGTAGGTTATCTCAAAGCGAAACGAATTATTCAACTACAGACAAGGAAACATTGGCAATAATTTATGGGATAAAAAAGTTTCACCAATATTTGTGCGGTCGGAAGTTTAAGTTGTTTACAGATCATAAACCACTTGAACGCATTTTTGGAAATAAGTCAATCCTTTCTCAGAATATTTCATCTAGGCATATAAGATGGTCATTAATATTAGGAGCTTATTCCTATGAAATCGTTTACAGACTTGGATCGTTGAATCAGGTTGCTGACACGCTGTCTAGACTTCCAAATCCTAGTGATTGTCAATCCGAAGAAGAACATTTAGTCGAACGCGTCGTCAGATCTATACGACAACTTACGTTACAAACTATTTTGGACAAAAACGTGCTGAAACAAAAAACCGAAAAAGATAAGATTTTAATGTCCGTGAAGAAATACATGAATATTGGCTGACTCAAAAGACATAAGCTAAATCGTGATTTAATTCCTTTTTATGATAAGCGAGACTTATTATCTGTAGAAGAGAATATTTTATTTTATGGAGATAAAATGGTGATTCCAGAGTTATTGAAGCAAACAATTATGGGTACTCTGCATCAAGGACACCCTGGAATAGTTGCCATGAAATATTTGGCTAGACGCTATGTGTGGTGGCCCGGAATCAACAAAATGTGCGAGACAACTGTTCAAAATTGCAGAAGCTGTCAGGAAAACAGACCTAGGCTGTGTGTGAATCCTATTTACCCTTTAATTACCCCTGAGAAACCCTGGTACAGGCTACATATCGATTATACAGGACCAGTGGATGGAAAAATGTGGCTGGCAGTCGTCGATGCTAAGACGAAATGGGTTGAGGTATTTCCAACTGTCCAAAACAAAACGAAAGATTTAACTACTTGTCTAAGCATAATTTTCAGTCGATTCGGAGTTCCGAAACAGTTAGTTTCAGATAACGGACCCCAGATTATATCAAGCGATTTTAAAGAATTCTGCAGAAATCGTGGAATAATAAAAATTAAATCAACTCCTTACCACAGTAGAACCAACGGTCAGGTGGAACGTACGATTCGCACAATTAAAAACCGTTATATTCGTTCCATAGAAGTTAAAAATCCCAATGAAAGACTTTTAAAGGTATTTTTTGCTTAAAGAAACACCATACACTCTTCCACTAACCGAACTCCATTAGAAATGATGTTGAATTACACAACAAGGAACGTCTTTGATAACCTTAAACCATGCCGCGATGACAATCAGAACCATTGCTCTTTCAAACAAGAACACCAATCTTCGAAAAAAGTTAAACACAAAGAATTCGAGAAAGACGATAAAGTTTGGGTATGGCATAACTTAAAAAACCAATATACACTCGGAAAGATAATGAAAAGAACTGGACCGCTCTCATATATTGTTTATGTGAATGGCAAGGAGTTACGAAAACATGCAGACCATCAACGATTACACATTGGGTTATGGAAGGAAAACAAAAACGAAAAAAGAGACAGATTTTTTTACTACTATGATAAAAAATGTCACAATGATTAAATGAAGACACCGACACAACTAGATTTGAGGAGATCAGAGCGCCTTAAGAACAAACCTATCATTAACTACGACGAAGACCTACTTGAAGACTTCAGAAAGGGGGGCATATATCGTGTACGTCTAACTAATTAATAATGTTCGTTAGTTTTCGTATATAGCACGTGTGTGTTCTTTATTACTCAACATTAAATAGTTATTTCAGTTACAACAAGAGGAAATCATTTTAAAACTTTGCCATGGAAAAATTTTTTCAATATTTTATTTGAAATAGGGGTATTTTCTAGTTCAGGTGGACGAAGTCTCTAAGAAATACTTGGTAATCATAACTCAAATGGGATTTTTCCGTTATTCAAGATGACCTTTTGGATTCGCTTCAGCTCCACTTATTTTTCAAAGAATGATGGATTATATGTTGGTTGAAATACCTGGTGTTGCTTGTTTTTTAGACGATATTATAGTAGCAGGAAAAAATGGTAGAAGAAGGTTTAAAGAATATCCAATCAAACTTAGAACGGTTTCAAAAGCACAAAGTAACAACAAAGCAGAAGTTCAAAAATCACAAATAGATTTCAACTCTAACCAGTGTGTAGACCTACCAGAACGATCAGCTGAAAGTGATGACGTTCCGCTAGCACAATTTGATTCGAAGCGTTCTGTGAGGATTACAAGTAAAGCCTCAGTGGGTGATTCAAAATATTTTAATGATGATTCCGTTTATGAAGAGGAGAAATAATGTAATAAACGCTAATTTATTGTTGAGTACGAAGATGCACATGCGCGTGATCGATTTATTATTTTGTAAACACGATAATTATTTAAACATTACATTTAACTGAATAATAATTTTGGTTATATCCAAATAAGAGAATTCTAAGGGTTATGACTGAATACCACGCTTTGATCATGGCCAAACTTTCTCTAAAAATATTGAATAAATACTAAGAAAATCCATACTAATTTACCCTTTTTATTTTCATCAACAATTACTGGCAATATTAAATAATTGACTGAATATAAACTGCGGTGCCACAGACCGCACACACGTGAGTAAAGAACTTGTGTATTATTAATTATGTCCACTTTATCTCTTTTAAATACTTATTTTTAATTTGGACATGGCATAAAGTATTTCAATTTTTGAAAAGAATGGGGCAATATTTTTTTTCCAAACTATTTGATTATATTTATCAACTCTGATTTAAATTGTGAAAAGCAGCTCAAAGAAAAATTTTTGGCGGAAAAGATAACTAATATTATTCGTGTTATTTTTCTTTTTGCAACTAAGAAGCGTTGCCATATCTTTACCAATTTATCATCAACTTTCACTCAAAGATAACAGCCGCAAAAGTGTTAAATTTTAACGGTGACAAAATCCTCGTGTTATCAATTTAAAGTGAAACTCATAACACAAAAGTGAGTCCAATTTACGTACTATTATTTGTTTAGTGAAATTTAAATTTTTAATCCGCCTTCAGCTTGTGGTAATATTGTCTGATGGAATATACTTATAATGAAATAATTATGTTTGTTCCTTATTTATTCTTACAACCATTACGTATGAAGTTCTTGAACATTAATAATAAAATTTTGCCTAACGATACGACCTTTTAAGCTCGATGATATTTTTTAATCGTTCACAAGATAATGTTTTTAAATTACAGATTTTCCTCAGCACCAATCTTTTGAGTTGAATTTTTTATCCTAATGGAAGATAATGCTAACTTCTGAAGAAGCCAAATGTTTATCTTTTATTAAGATAGTCTCAAAAAACAAATCTTAAAATAATTTAGAGATTTTTTACATCAATACATTGGAAAATACCCATTTGAGTTCAGTAAGATTTTATTTTTACAAACTTTGCTCGACACTAAATTTTTTCTAAATTTTCCTAGTAATCTAATATCATTTTTTATTCATGATTAAACCATCCACTTCACAAATATTTTAATTCAACAATTATGTATTAAATCAACAAATATCTGCAAGTGATAAAAAGTAATTCCCAAAAATTTTTATTATAAAAAGGAATATTCACTTTTACCTTAAAGTAACATTTTTTTAATAAATCAAAAATTGTTATACGTTTGGATTTTAACAAAAAATATTTATTTTTTTGATCACATATACACTTGTATTCGTCAAAACTAAAGCTCTGAATTTTCTCTTGTAATCTTGCTGTATGCCCTACAGTGATAACTAACGAGCATGTTGGTTGTAAAGGGTACAAAAAATAAGCGTGCCTTTTTAACTATTTATTCAGAAAACTCCTAAATTGTTAACATTGAACATTGAAAGATGATAAGTCAAACCAAATGAACCCAATAAAAATGCCAATTTTCCATAATAGGTTTAATATGATTTCTCGTTGAGGATAACACCATAGTGGGCCTCTTTTTCCCTCTTATATTATCTGTTAGTTTAGAAATTGGGTTTTTGATACGATCTCAAGCATCAAAGCAACGCTCCTTTGACATTTTCGATTTTCATAATATCTTAAATCGATTCATATTCGATACTGCGATAATAATTTGAAGCTTCATATAAGTTCAGGGTTAATGTTAACTGCTTTTTTTGTTTCTTTAATGCCTGTGGGAGATTTTTTGATCATTCTAACATATTATTACAACATTCAATAAGGATTAATTGCTGTTGCGATTCTTTGCAACAACAGGTTAACTTGGCTCTTCAAAAGATCTATCTTTGAACTTGACTATATGACCCAAATTAATATTTCAATCAAAAAAATTATTCATAAATGAATTCAAAGCCTTATTAGTAGTTTCAAGAATAATATATGTAAATTGTTTAAAAACTTCATTTAACTTTACAGGTTTAAAAAATTATGGGTGATAAATAATGTTCTCTCAGCGACAGTGTTTGTATTTTGAATCTCTGTATTTGTCTTTTGTTCCCCAAATGACCAATTTAAGGTTCTTTTCATAAGCTTCTTAAAATTTCATGATATGGTTTCATCGTAACTTTAAAACAAAGTATAGTTCCAATACTTTTTTTAAAAGATGTAAGTATTGGATAATTGGAGTAAAATTTTAAGTATCAGATCGATCAATGCTTCAACGTCATCAGGGGGAGTGTATATCGATCCCTTGGGATTTTCACGGCTGTGATCATATGATCAATTTTATTGTTTACGAGGCCACATGCGGGATCAAACTCAGAGCCAGAGTTGACAGATTACCGTTTAACTTATTAAAAAGTTACTTCGTCCTTAGGACCTACTGTATGACTGTCCGCTCATAAACGCCAGCTAATTGCTGTGGTTAGGGTCTTCATTATATCCTCTGGCAGGGATTGCTTTTATTATTAAGGAATTTCCTCCTTATCTATGGTGCACTAAACCATGGGAGTTGTTATACTGGGTCCAGCTCGTAGTCGAAATTGCCCCTTCAGTTGGTAACCGTCCCGACATTAGTTGCGAGGGGTCAGCATTTTATTGGAAGAGGCTATCGATTGCGCGTCTCTAGTCCATGGCGACTAGGAAATAACCCAGTCAGTGGTAAAGATAAAACATTCCGTCCAACACCAAAGGAACAATATAGAGGTTTAATTAAAGTATTTTAAGGCAAATATAGTGAAAATTATCACGTGTTTCGAATTAAAACGATGAAATTAACTTTTGTTTGATTGTTTTAATCAAATATATTCGATAAGTTTTTACATCAAAGTAACTGAAAAGAAATCATTTGGAATGAAGTTCAGTTGTATTTTTCAATGTAGGTGGAGTTACCTTTAACAAAAATTTAATTATTATTCAAAATCACTCTTTGAAATTAACAGCAACTAAAATTTCTTAAATCTGCCTTGTATAATGTCAGATAATGTGACAAGACTGTTATAAGTTTTTAATTGTAGTCTTTGAAACTCTAATTTAATTTCTTTATCCGAACATGAGCTGATAAAATATAACGCTTAAATATTTCCTTAAAAATTCAATAATGTCTCGATTCGTTTCTATAAACATTTACTAATTAAAAAAATCTACTTATAGCAAGGGATATTACAAAAACGATATATCTCGAATTATGAATAATATTAAGGCATGAAAATAATATTAATCGATCTAAAAAGTTTTTTATATTTAAAATTTTTTTAAGGACTAGATTTCTAGAGAAAAATATTCTGTGACCGTTAGATGCGTGTGTATAAACAATTAAAAACACTTCTCTAATTAGCAATAATTTATAAAATAGCTATTTTTAGAACACTAAGAAATAAAAAAAATTGATATCTTATTACATAATTTATTTTAATGTCTGATAAAGTGCGACGCACGAAACGTGCGTAACAGATTATGCGTGCAAGTATTGTTTCAAATAATTTTAAATTTCATTTCCTTATTTAATTTTTTAAATATAAAAAAGGAAAAAAATTCTTTTTCGATTTTTAAATGTATGTTAATTATCCATATATTTGAACAACATTACCAATTTTAGGGTTTGTGGTGTGATGTTTTAAAATATATAACACATATGATAGACGCTTTGCTTAAAAATTGTCACTCGATTGATTTTTTTTCTCCAAACAAATAAATTATTTTTTAAACAATTGCGTGGTTGTTAGGTCAACCATATTTTGTGTTTATCAATTGATCTAATTTTGTAATATTGTGTGATCCTCATCTTACTGGTGCTATTCTGTTTATTTATTTATAATTTTTCAATCATGGAGTCAGCTATCATGAAGAAAGTTGTCAAGTTATTAAAGGAATTAGAAGTTTCGGACCAACAGTTGCAAGATATAATTATAAATATGGATCAAGCCTTTACTCATGGTCTTGATGAAGATGCCAGTAAATTCATGTACTGTCCTCTAAAAATGTTCAACACTTACCTTACAAGCTGTGTTATTGATGAAAGTATTACTGGAATATTTTTTGCTGTTGATCTTGGGGGAACAAATCTTAGAGTATATGTTATTGAGTTGCAAGACCAAAAACTAATTCCAAAATCTTTTCCTTTTGTTGTTCCTTCAAAAATTATGACTGGTGATTCTGATGATTTGTTTGACTATATAGCAGGATGTATTAAAACCACACTACATGAGCTTGGAATGGAAGATATACCTATTCCCAGGTTTGGCTTCACCTTTTCATTCCCTTATATCCAAGAAAGTCTCACTTCAGGAAGATTAATCAAGTGGACAAAAGGATATAATGTCAGAGGTGTAATCGGTCAGGATGTTGTTGCCTTATTGAAAAAATCATGTCAAAAATTAGGTCTTAATATTCATGAATTTGTCATCGTAAATGACACAACAGGAACATTGTTGTTGGGCTCCTATGAAGACAGAGATACTGTCATTGGTGTCATTAACGGGACTGGAACTAATGCTTGTTATGTAGAGGAAGCTTCAAATGTGAAAAAATGGAAAAATGAATTAGGATCCACCCAAGTTTTGATAAACACCGAATGGGGAGCATTCGGAGAGTATGGAGCGCTTCATTCTGTTGTCACTGAATTTGATCTCGAGCTCGATAAAAATTCAATAAATCCAAAACATCAAATATATGAAAAAATGATTTCAGGAATGTATGTCGGGGAACTTGTTCGACTAGCTTTGCTTAAAATTGATAGAGTCCTTGGTTTATTCTTAAATGGTTTTCCTAAAAAGCTTAAAGAAAAGGATTCATTCACTGCTCCATTACTATCCCTATCTTACGAAAAAGAAAATTTTATAATGATGTTCGAAAGCCTATTTGGTTACAGTTTGTCTGAAAATGAATATAACATCATATTTTATGTTTGCAAGCTTATATCTTATAGGTCAGCTTCTCTTCTAGCTGCGGGTCTTGGAGCTCTAATTAAGCGAGTTAAGGCAACTCGATGTGTGATAGCAGCGGATGGAAGCATGTTCAAATGTCATCCAACCATGACCAAAGATATTGAAAAAATTCTTGAAAGATTTATCCCACAAGAAAAAAATTTTAAAATTATATTAGTTAGTGATGGATCTGGTAAAGGTGCTGCTCTTGCCGCCTCTGTCGCGACATCTATTGATCGATCTAGACGGAAAACAAAATACCATCTGTAAAAAAATACATATTTATTTTATTTTTATGTTTTTTTTAATTATTTATTTGATAATGATATCATAATTATTAATTTAAAAAAATTTATTTTTTATTAAATGATATTCGGTCTTGGAATAGTTTTTTTTCAAATATTGTCCCTCAATATTATGACAACAATTTATGTGTATGATAATATTTTCAATTATCTGTGAGACTTTAAAAACTATAATTAAATTAATAGTTTATTTCTGAAAAATAAAAGTTTCATAACTAATCGATTTCAAATAAATCAATCAAACAAAATTAATGGTAATTTAAAATAATATTTATCAAATAAACGTGAATGAAATCAAAACAGCACTTAAATTTTTCTCAACTTATCATCTCTTTACCAAAAAAAAAATCGATATGTTTTGTGGTATTTCTTGGCTAAAGTGACGAGCTGATGTACTTGGCATCAAAACAAGATGAGTTGCGCAAACGTTCATATGAATCTTGTAAAACTGGTATTTGAAAATTTTTTAATAATTTTTAAAATAATTCTATTTTAAAATTTTCTAAAAATCTAAAATAAACATTTTCAAAACTTTTGTCTCCTTTTTCAACGTGATAATTCATTTAAACCATCTCTTATTTTATTGTGTCTGAGTTGGACTACACAGACCTTGATAAACATTATATTCGAATTAAAAATAGTCTTATTTTAATTTTCGTTACAATTCGTGAAACATCTGTTTCCATTGACACACTTCAATATCAGTTGTCAATTTTTTAAATAATACTGCAGTTTCATTATCTTGCAGCGTTTGAGAAAATTTTGAGAAGTTTATTTGTGTACCATATGGAGTTGAAACTTAAATTATTTCAAAATTTGACATACAATTAATATGTTTATTGATATAACTTTTAGATCTTGCGTTCAATCATGTTTTAGAACTTTGATCCTTATCAAATATTTTAATTGTTTAATAATTTATGACAGAAACTTCAACAAATATATGGATCATTCACAATTTTGGCCTACAAATAGAACCGTGAGTTGAACACAGTAATTCTACAACTTTTGATCATTTAAGAATATTTTTAAACTCTTTTTCAATAAATTTTAAGAGTTTTTTCTAAATTACATCAAACATTAATTCAGTTACCACTTTTTAGAATAAGATTTAATCGTTACATAAATACGATTTCGTTTCGTTGAAACATCTTGGTAAAACTTTTATTCCGATGATTAAATAAATTTTTGAAATTCTTTTGTTTTTACTACGCTATGCTAAAAAAGTAAGAGTTGTTTGCAGTTCCAGACAATGGTTGAATTTTAGTAACTTGAATCCTAAAACGATGTCTTTGTCGTGCAAACTCGCTAAGGAACATATATTCTTATAATCAGTTCTACAAAACCGAAGAAACAATACTCATAGCATTTTAAGTAAATCGAGCGAGTTTTTTAGCACTCTTGTTCGTAATGATTTTTTTTCATTCCAGAAATGTTATCAGAATTTTATTGTTTAACAGCATTTTCTCACTCAAAAACAGCACTTGTTTTAATTTCTTAATTATTGATACTAAAACAGTTAGTGACGTCATAACTTTTTCCTTTGAAAGTTAAAACGAATATTACTCGGTAAAGTAATTCTTTTTGTAAATTCTGATTTTTTTTTAATTTGAATTTTTTGTTATCATGTTTTTAAAAATTTTATCTAAAGTCCTTACAAATTTAACAGTTATTCAACCTTTCGATATTCTGTTCACGATACTTTCTCAAGATCATCGTCATCTAATTTTGATATTTTCTCGCCACCTCGAACTGTTAAATTTTTAAGTGCACTTTTAAAATCATATTGTAACTTATGATAAAAAAACGTTCTGATGAGCACAAAATTACTTGAGATACTCAGTTTCGACGTAGATGATGTTATTATTTGCTGTTTTGAGGATAATTTCTTCTGCAATTCTGGATTTTCGATTGGAATTCTTTAATAAGTGACGTGTAAAAATTATAATTAGAAAACGATTTTTCACAATTATTCTAAAACACTTTAATAACATCAATTCATTCCTTGTTGCCAAATCCTAAAGATAAAAAGTTAATGCAATCGTCCTTTAATAGGTTTGGGTTTCTCGCGTCTTATTTTTTTAAATTTTAACCTTCGGATAAAGTCGGGATAAATCAATAGTTTCATTTTATCAGGTATAATGGAGTCAAACGTGAATATTTTTTTTGAAATATCTTTTTTTATTAAAAACTATTAATATAAAGGAATAAAAGTTTAGAAATTAATTTTTTAATGATTTTTTTTAATGCCGCGATAACAATTTCCGATTTGTTAATTGTATAAAAATATTGATTTATCGATCTGGAACTAAATGTACAAAAGATTATTAAATTACCATTAGCAGGATTTTTTTTATTATTTTTAAATCGAAAAAATTTAAAAATGAAAATTCAACTTTGAATTCAATCATTTCAACATCCTCCTTAGCTTTTCTGTAACGAGACATCAATCGGTTTTTGTGAAATAATTTTTCTTACGCAACTTTTTAAATACGAGACTATTTAGTTATTAAGAAACTACTGTCCATAAATGTGATCAATACCCAGACAATGTCCGTATGGATTCGTTTTCTTTCGTAAAAAGTATCAACTGTATTTGTTTTGAGTCATAATCCTGGTTGGTAACAAAAGCATGAGTATTTAACAATATTCAATAAAATTAACAAGCGTGTTTCGTCGAAAAAAATCTTCAAAACATTTCTCGAAAAAAATTTCAATCTTTTTTTTTATTGGTTACCGATGACATATCCAACGTTTAAATTCTCAATGCACCTTTTCAGGATTCTTAGATCTGTTGCGATTTTAAAAACTATATTTTACCAGATTTTTCCATTTAAATTGTTAATCGACATTTTCTGTTGTGATATAAACAATCATAGTAAATTGTGTTTTTGGTAATAGTTTATGAAGATTTGTTGTCGAATTGTCTTTATCAAGGAAAATAATTTTTCAAAATTTTTTGGTTTTCTCAAAGTTAAAAGTTTTTTTTAAAAAATATTCAATAAATTTTTAACTTTTGTACCTAAAAGTTATTTAATGATTCTTTATAATTAGAATATTTTAACCAAATTTCAAGGGATTGTTCGGATAAATGATTTACAATTCGGTAGTTTTCAGTGGTTGATTTCGAATTTTAAATGCTTAACCCGTTAAATCCTTTTAATTGTATTTTTTTTAAATATGAAGCAAGAAATTCATTTAAAGATGAATTAGACACCACCTTATTTTTCGTTAAAAATCGACAAAGAAACACACTTGAAGATCACCGTTTTTGTATGATTTAATGTTTTCTGGATTTTTTCTTAAATTTGATAAATTAAATAAAAAATGTAGGTAGAATATTTGGGGTTTGCTTATTATAATAAAATAATATCGATTGATCCCGAAGCCAACCGGAGTCAAATATGTCTAATGACATTGTCTAATCTCTTTTCCTATAAAAATTGATTGCAATAGGTTTCAATTAAAAAGTAATTGATACACAAGACAGATATTTTTAATTTTAAATCCTAAAGTATTTTTGTTTTAATCGTCTAATTAAATTCGGTAGTTAGATAAAAAAATCACTCTCAGCTGTTTCAAAGTTAGTTTGGGAAAGAATTATGATCCGCCACTTGATAAGTCAGGGCTAAAATTAGAGAAAAATTTTAAAAAACTGTCGTATAAAGCTTTTTATAGCTGAGAACAAACCATTAATAAAATCTCGTCTCGATGAACGCAAACGCGAGGTATAAAAATTTCAATAACAACTAAATGTTAGTATTTGATTTTGATAAAAGAGAGACTCATTAATTTATAATTAGTTTAAAGTAAAAAGTAAAAATGTCTTACAGGTACAACTAAAATTCATAACTGATTTTTCGGTCCTAAAATTAATGTCATTTGATAAAAAAAGGAGTACTAGTACCGATAGAGAGATTTTTATTTTTCTCTCTGTATGCCGATTCTTACTCTCTGTTGTAATAAATCAAATAGTTTCGCTCTTCTGACCATTTATTCTCTTTCTTCACTGTCAAAAAGACAGTATATGATATTTTTCTTCGGCGATAAATAAAAAGGAATTGAATAAAAAATTAATAAATTCTTTAAAGAAAAGAAAATGATGGGTGTAAATTTTTACTCACAATATGTGTCACTCATTTAACTCTCATTTTAAAAATCTGCCATTGATCGCCAAATTTCGATTCAAAAACGCCCTTCAAGAACTGAATTTTAAATAAATTTGTGTTATTCAGGATACTAGAAAAGATTATATGTGAACAAATTTTAACCAAATTTTTAGAAGGCAATTTCGACATCAAAAGAAATTTATTTTGTGTAGAAAAAATACCATTAAAAATTTCGTTAAACGATGCCTTACGACCATAATGGTTTGTTCCGTGTATATTTTTGTTAATTATTTCGATTCTTAGACTCTTACTGAATTTAAAAAATTTTTCAAGTTTTGTGAAGTTTTAGATATACCTAGAATACCACATAACTCTTGCCCAATAAATGAAAAATTAGGAATTTTTCTTCAATGAATTGTTTATTATTTGTCATTTTGATAAATACTGACTACTATTGAAGTTGTGATCGAATTAACCTCACTTAAGTGTGAAATACTTAAGAGCTCGACATAAAAGTAATTTTCATGATTTTTTACATAATGTTTTGAAACTTTAGCTGAAAATTTAAACCAAAAATCTCATAAATGATACGCCATTTTTTATCTCACTTTGGCTTTTATTTCGTTTTTAAAATAAGAAAGTATATTGGATTAAATTACAAGAAATGAACAACAATGATGGTTTTCGGTAATTGTCGCAAAATTTTAAGCTATTTACAGAGAAAGCTTGTTTTAATTAAGACTTTTGTATCGAATACCAAAAGTGATTAACAAACTCTGCCGCTTAATATTTTCTAAAATTCTGGCGATAAAATAAACAGTTATTGTGTCAAAAAGAGCTAAAATCGCAATGTTTTCTTGATTAGGGAATTTTTAGAGGCAAGACTACTTAATGGCTATCTGGGAGTTTCGGTTATTATCGTCAACGAAATTAGAACGACATTCAATTTAAAAATATTTAATCAATTTTGCAAAAATAATTTAGTTTTGACTTTTTTAGCCTTTAAAAGTAGTAACAAGTGTTTTTTGATTGTCTTTAAATTTTGTCTTCTATCACATCCATTAGTGGTCACTTTAAGAATATTATACAATCAAATAAATGGGAAAACTGATTCTGAAATAACTTACACAGACGAGCTAGTTAATGTCTAATTCAGCTTGTACAGGAAACTTTGACTTTTAATCACTAAAGAAATTGTGAGTCTCAAAAAATTGGAGTGAGTATTACAATTTGAATTCGCTCCAAAATTAAGTAAATGATCAATTATTTTCTTGTTGAGGTGAAAATTAATTGGCTGAAGAGGAAACGAGCACTTTTGATAAGCGAATCACAAATGTTATCCCCATCAATATTTTGTGAATTTTATAAAAAAAAACAAATAATATCAAGATGGACCATCTAAAATCCTTATATGGTTAAAATGCGTCACAGGTTTGTTTTGGAAGAGATTATGGGAAGGACGAAATAATAAGAGAATTAGTTGGGAGGGATGATTGTACGAGATTCTACAAGACGATTAAATTTATGGTTTAGAGTAAACTAATTTTTAACAAAACATCAAAAAAGTTGAAACATGTTTATATATCTTGCATTAGCAAAGAAATACAAATTTGGTTATTCCTACGATATTATAGATTAAAAGTGATAGCGGTAGAGTTTAAAATTTTTAGAATCTTAAGTAACGAGAAATTCTTGTGAGAGGTTGTTAAAATTTTCAGGGGAATCAAACCAAATTAAATTAAACAAAAAATAAGCCAAAAAATTTATGTTAATTCAATAAAAAAAGATATTTCACAAAAAGAATATTCAATTAGGTTAAAAATAGCAAAACTTAAGTTTTGATTTCAAAAAACAAGACCAATTAGATATAATCAGCAAGAATAAAAATTTTTTATTTTTTTGATTTTGGCTAAATAAAAACAATTTAGATTAAATTATTATCTATTTAAAGCTTTAGGGGGTCTACTGGCAAAATACTTGTATTATATTCGCCAACGCCGCAAAGCATACAGTTCATTGTGAAGATTTGTCGGTCATCGTTTTCGACGAAAGAATAATAATGATCACCAATCTCATGGTTGCAGGAACCACAAACATGTGTGTATTCTATAATTACTTCATCTTCAAAATCTTTTTTTTTATAATTCTCCTGAGAAACCTCAAGAGACCCACATTCAGTACATCCTAAAATTAATAAAATCTCGATATACTCTTGCGATTTAAAGGATAATGTGAGTTCTCTAGCACACCGTCGTTTCGGGGAAGAAAAGGTTCTCTGACGCAATCTTTACACATAAACACGCAAGTGCGGATTAACAATTTTACAAATCCTTGCATTTTAATGTGAAGATCTTTATTAAATATTTTTAAATTTTTACGAATTTTATTAAATTTTTAAATTTTCAATCATTTACGTACATTCTCTTCGCTTAAACAATAATCATGCCTTCAAAACATAATAAACGTGAAATTTGGTGATGGCTTTGTGTCATTGCAAAACTTTAAGTTAAATATTTTTAATCAACTACCTTAATTAATATTATGGTTTGAAAATTTATGATCATAAAATATTTTTAAAGGGAAAAGAGAAAAGCATTTTCTTTGGCTATTTCTATCAAATTTAAAAATAAAAACCTTCCTAACAGTTTATTTTTTTAAATTTAAATTTCCCACTACTATAACTTTTTAATTTACTAAATATCAAATGTCTTGAAAATAGAGTGGTTTTCCTGTTTTTATGAATCTGCGATTTATTCCCTTAACACTTTAATCATGAAGCATAAATTTAACAAATAAACGATTAGACTTAGGAAGGAATTTATTTTTATTATTGATAAACCTGTAACAATATAAGAAAATTTTCTCTTGGAGAACAAGAAAAAATTATCCTTTCTCAACACTTATCAAAGTCTGGTCGAATTTTCCAAATATCAAAGTCCAATGATGCTTTAATTTTTTATCGATAATTTTCAAATGTTTTTTCCTCTTATCTTTTTTAGATTACAAAAAATTTTCATAACAAACTTTGACTTGCAAGTTATTTGTCTTTTTGCTCATATATCATTCGTATATCTTCGTAATACCACAAAGATAAAGGATGTTGTAGGTACCTTTGATCGATGTTGTCTTCTATCACATTCTACCTCAGTTTTTCAGGACTTTCCGCTCACAAGTAACCTTCCTCCTGTCTTATTCATACCTTTAATTCGCTATAGGAGAGTTAGATTAATTGGCTTGTCAATTGATCAAAACATCTGTGTCCAATTATTTTTTAAGTGTCTTTTGTCAGTACAAAACAAAAAAATAGCAATAATTGATCAATTTCTGGATATATTTCGCTCAATCAAAATAATTTTCGAGTCAACAAAGCATTTGATTAAGGCAATTTATGCTTTTTTACCCTATCAAAATCTTCTTTGTATTATCAACAAAAATCACAAAAAAATCAAATCGTCCATTCTCACAAAGACAATCAGTAGAATAAATGAAATTTTGAATGATTAATAAAAGGGGATTATAATCTTAACTGAGAAGGGTTTAAATATGTTTTATATCTCTGATATGGTTAATGTCATCGTGAAAAAATTGAAACTAAAAAAGAAAGGTTTGAGCTATCACTGAAAAAATAATACTGATATTTAGGCGCAGTATTTAATAAGAATTTCGATTGTCGTCTCGGTTGGTGTCGTATACACTCGTTGATATGTTGATGGTTACACCAAAATTTTATCTTTTAATTGGGATGCGAACTATTGAATATTCTAAACAGTAACCCTTTTAAACAAAAATGGATATTATATGTATTTTACAGATTTTGATTAAAAAATGATGGTTTTATGATACTTTTTTAACAGTTTAAATGTGTGGAAAAATTTTTCAAAACCTGTTCTCAACACTTCACTGCAGGGACGGCAACATACGACGAGGGCTTGGATTTTGACAGCCTGTGGAGGGTTTTTGGCAAATTAATAATGATTAGCATCCACACTCTGGCAAAGAATTTCAACTCTTTTAATTGCATCATTATACAAGTTACAGTTGGTAATTTTCTGGTAATTCTCTGTTGGGTAACGGATTTACAATAAAATGTTTGTATGAGATTTAGCCAAAAATCAGACATTGAACACAAGTGCCACACAATATCCAAATAATGTTTACTTAAGCTTTTTGCACTTATTTTAGAATTTAGTCTATTTAACTATGAATTGTCAGTTGTCATCTTTAAATTATTCCCGTTTACCACTGTTTTTGATAAAATTTCCGGGCTAGGGCAGTGTTTTTCGGATGTTACCAAAGTTCATTTGTTTAAATTTACAAAAAAATTTATATCGGTGCTGTGAGATAATTAAATGAAAGAAGATTCTAGTCTATTAACCTGCGCGTTTAAATATAGTTTTTCGAATTATTTTTATAGTGACGTCATACCTTACATTTTGTTCCATCTAGATTTTTTTGCGCGTGAGCCCCTACTGACTTTAAAATGGCCTTTCTCTTTAAAAAAGAAATGAGAAATGTCGCTAGCGTTTTCACTATGCGACAGGTGCATTAAAATTAATTATTTTTTAATTTTATTTAGTTAGATTTTTTATTAGCAGATGAATTCGATATTAATGTTTTAATTTAATTGTTAGGCCTACCGAACGGAGACGCTGTCAACCTATCGGCCATTTATTTTTACGATTCGGTTAAAAATTGTTGCAAATTAGGTTTTTAAAAAAGGAACATCAAGATAGGTTTAGCTCGTCTAGTAAAAAGTACATGGGAAAGAAAGGATGAGAATCTTCTTCTTTGCTTCACGTCGGCGCTAATACGACGACGTCGACCCTCTGATATGTTGTGTTATTCATGAGGGTTGTCGTGGTTGTGATCCAAGGATCTACTGCATGATTCTCCAGGCCACATGCAGGCTCAAACTGAGAGCAGCAGTTGGCAAATAGCGGGTTCAACCAGATGATTTACTGCTCCTTTATCACGTACTCCCTCGCCGTGCCCTGAACCGTCAAAATCATCGCTGTTCGGGTCTTCACCCAGAACCCTGGGCTGGAGTGCTTTTGTCTTGAAGGCATTTCCTCCTTCATCTCAGGTGCACTAAACCTCTAGGGTTATGTATACTGCGCCCCAACTCGCAGTCGCTGTTGCCACATTCTATAAGAAACCGTGCCGGCACTAGTAGCCAGGGGTCAGCAATTGACCAGGAGAGGCTGTATTTTGCCCATCACTGGTCCATTAGCGACTGGAAAGTAGCCCAGCCAGTGGCGTGGACGAAAAATCGACCGAGCCACCACCAAGGATGAGAATAAATCGTATTTAAATTTGACCTCTGAGCTTGGTTATGAACAAAGGACTCTCCAAGGAATAATTTTCACAACGCGATCAGGAAAGCTCATAAGGTGTTAGGATCAAATAAGAAGTACAACAATTATGCACAGGAACGCTTAGATTTAAGCAATCTCCTCATTTAATTTTCCATTAAGATTGGAGAAAAAAATTCGTTGTTTGATTTTTTGATACATCGTGCTTCGTGTCTTAAAACTTTTAGATTTTTATTTTTAACAAATTACACATTTTTCAAAAACTTTTCAAAATTTTAGTTTGTTCTTAATAAAGAGACTTAATATAATATTTTCGAAATATCCCATTCTAAATAAACATAGGAAGCAATTAACAGCTTGTTTGCTTAAATGATACATCACCTCATTGCCATAAATGCTATAGAGAATTTACAAAGAAATAACCTCAGTAAAATCACTTCGGTAGCGGTTAATGGAGATTGGTCGTTAGACTTCGGAGAGATAAGATAACATTTTTAATTATTTTTCTTTATTTTAATAAAACTTAAACATTTTCCACTCCATTTCCTTTTCTTCCTGATACAGAAAACAAAAAATTATGATTGAACATTATTAAATGTACAAAATAGTAGAACATCTTGATTATTTTACAGTCATAAAAATTCACAAGTAAAAATAATTCTTGGTAATTTTTTTGGATTAATTAAAATTTAAATAAAATTAATCAATGAGTTCATTTTGGGATTTTCAGAGCTCTAATCATATGATCTATCAAATGGTTTGCCATGCCATATACTAGCTCAAACTCAAAACTGGTGTTGATAGATAGCCTATTCGATTATTAAGAATTTAGTTTTCCCTTGAAAACTAGTCTTTGGGTGTACCCATATATGCTAGCTTATTGGTACGGTTTGGGTTTTCACCTCTTTCCCAGGACAGGGAGTACTTTTTGTTTGAAAGCATTTCCTTCTTCCCATCTGGTGCACTAAACAGTTGGAGCTGTTGTTTTACGCTCTAATTCGCAGTCGCAGTTTTCCCTTCAGTTTGTAACCATGCCTGCACTAGTAGCAATGGGTCAGCATTTGACTGGAAGGGACCATACGATGCGCGTCCCTGGTCCATAACGCCTAGAAATAACCCATTCAATGGCTTAGGTTAAACACCTCATTCATCACCATGTAAAATTAAAACTAATTTAAAAAATGTTGCTAAAGTTTATCCATGATAGCCTTGAAATAACCCGATATTAAATTTAATTTTCATCAAAAGCTGTTTCAAATTTAGAAAAATGTATTTATTATTCGTTAAAATTTATTAATTCTATCGATTATTTCGCTTTTTTAATTCCCTAATTTCAACAGTGCAGGTTGTTTATTGCCATGTAATATTGTTTGGATCTCTGGTTGGGGTATCTTTTCGATCACTTGAATAATAAATTTAAAAAAATAAATCAAAATAATTATACTTTTTAAAATTTTTGAGGTAGTGTAAAATTTTTAATTAAATTCAATGTCATAAAAATATTCTCTTGAGATTATTTTTAATTAAACTGTGAAGGAAATCCCCAAGGAATACGCATTTTGCCAAACTAATGTCTGAAAAATTGTTGAACCTAATACTTGAAAATAAATTTCAATAATTTTACATATATTTTAATCATCTGAAGCGAAAGCTTGTTTAAAATTGTGAAAAGAATGTTCGACAATATCTTGCTGGAAGTTAATAAACGGAAAAATAATAAAAAAATAAATTCAGGTTAATTTATATTAAAATGAAATATTCGGAATTTTTTCGATTATTTTACGCAGACACGTTCTTAAGATTTCAAATATATTTTTTCCATCAATTGAAAAATCTTAATTTTTTTTATTAGCTCTATTATACATCAGACAACGAATGAAAATATTCCGATTGTAATAATTGTAAGCACACAATGGTCGCCATGGTTTTATTGTTTTAATGGCCAAACTCAAATACAATAGGAATAGAAAAAAATAGTTAAAAGCATTTGTTTTAATATAAAAAGAAATTTTTTAAGTAAAAACTTTTCAAACTGTTTTTTTAACAAAATTTTTTTTTTTGCAAAAATTTTTCCGAGGTGTATCTAAATGTCACGAGCAACAACAAATGTATGATACTTTTTACCATTTTTGAGTCAAATGCTAAGTTAAAGCTCAAATGTTTCGATTAATTCTCATGATGATCTTGGTAAAAACAGCTAATGATTGGACGCTTGAATTCCTGTTTATAAAAATTTTAATTTCTATATTATCATGTTTTAATTAAATAAAGGTAACAGTATATTTATCAAAAAAACATGATATAAATGATTTATATTGATAATGTTTCTGTTAGGGGATATTAATTCAAAATAGCTTCGGATACTTACAATGAAAGTGGGAATTGTAAATCAATGATAATACATTCTAAGAGTATCAATCGGGACTAAGTGATTGGAGATTGACGCCTGATATGAATGGCAGCCGGCATTTTAAAGTAGTTTGTCTGGTTATAATAGCCATTGATACAAAATTTATTTATCATAAAGCACGTTCCATCAATCATGTGAACGTTGTGATGTAAAAATTTTTGTTACATTTTAAATTTTAACTTTAAAATATTGGAAAAGCATGCAAAAAACATTTGAGATAATAAAAAAGAAATTCTTTGGGCTTTTAATTGTAAAATAAATTTGCCATATTACGCTATCAAAAGCACAGAACAAAAAAAAAATCGATTGTTTAAAGTTTTCCTCGGAGAATGCGTATCCGAAAACGCTTACATCGGTGTACATTCAAACTCAGTAATTAGACATATCAGTGGTGATAATGAATAGGTGTTTTCTTTTTTCCTTATTATTTTTCTGTATTTTTAACACTATCTCGAGCCAAAAGACTAACAATGCAACAACAACAACATCAACGACTACTGTCGCTACTACACCCTCTAAAACCACATTGACAACTGTATTTTCATGAATTTAATCCTCAGGCTAAAGGAAAAACCGTTACTTCGATTAAAGAGCCTATACCGATTACTCTTGACTTCATTGCAAATAAAACTGAAGCAACTACCACCCAAACCACGGAAGTACCCATAAGAGGAGATTCGTTTCCGAATGCAACATTGCCCATCGCACCTGAAAAAAACGATTCAGAGGCAGTAAACATTTCCGAACCAATAACCACTCCCATGAGCAATGTAACTGTCATCGAACTATATGACAATAAAACTCTGAACGAAACCTTCATAGCATCTGACACTATAAATTCTTGCAATCCCATCTGCGTTGAAGTCAATAAAAGCAAAGTTCTTGCCATTTGTTTGTCAATATTCGGAGCTTTGGTTACAGTTGCCGTGATCGCCTATATTGCATTTTTCAGAAGCAAATCACAAAAGAAATGGAGTAACTTTACCTGCAGAAAGGGTAGAGCTTATAAACCCCTCACCGCATCAGAGAATATATACATGGAACCCATAAAAATCCCAGAAGAAGTCAAAGTAGAGAAAGTTTAAAAAATTACTGTATTTACATGAAGTATATTATGATATATTTTTAACTATATTTTATAAATAAGTTTCATTTCATATCAGTATAACCACCGACCAATTCTTCATTTTTTTTTTCGCCTCACTTGAAAAATCCTTCTCAATATAACCTTCTTTTAATTCTGGCTTTGTTATGTCTTTATTTATTTGCTAATTCCCTTTAAATGTCTGATTTTTCCTTTTATTACATATAATTTATCATTATACCACACTCAATTGATTTGTTATTTGTAAAAGATTTAAATATAGATAATTTATCATATAGAAGAGGCAAAATCAGTCCAAACTTTTTCAAAATGGATCGATTTTAAAATCTAATTTTTCAACATTACAGGAATATGAATTTTTTAACTAAAAATAAATCAATTCTAAAGATTGCAACAAATAGTTTGATATTAAGATACTTTAGGCGTGCGCATTGTGTAAAATTCTTCATCATTCTTAACCTACTACACTAGTGTCAGTCTGTGTTTTTTTTACTCTTTTTAATTTTTTTTTAACTTTAAAAACTTAAATAACTCATTAATTTATTGGTTCGAGAAAATAATATTCATAGTGACACGATTTAAAAATAACGATCAAGATAAATTTACTATTGTTGTTGATTGTTGGAGTGAGAATATTTTTGGGATGATAATCTTGAAAATCTAAACGACTTGATTTAGAAAAATTATGTATTTTTTAAATAAAACTTTATCATTTCGATATAAGATTTTTATTAATAAATTTAAAAAAAATCTATTTTTGCATAAAAATTAGTAAAAATATAACTTAAAATATTTCCCTAATTAATTTTTGCGATACTGAATACAGATAGATAGTAATTAAACTCTATCTTAGCGATACTTTTTACTTTTTTATATCCAATTATTAGATTTTTTACGAATAAAAAACTGTTTTGTTTTATCAAATCATGGTTTTATCTTAGGTAAAAGTATGCAACCCGTTACTCACTCACTTCATCGATCAAAGATGGATCAAAGAGTGAAAATTAAATTAATCGTTAAGTAAAACCACTACAATGAGATTGATATTTAAGAAATAGTGGTCAAGGCAAGATTTTCTACAATATAAGACCAAAGATTAAAATTAATAATCTGTTATAGTTTTTAAATTTTTGTTTATTGTTCTATTATATTTCAGTCCTTCCCGGACCGATGTTGTTAGTTAAAAAGATTCAAGATTAGTTACGAGGAAATATTTTTCGCATCCAAAAACAAATTTGATCAATTAATGAATTTATAAAATTTAATTTTTATTTTTGTGCATAAAAAGCATTTTTTAATTCAATAAATGTATTTGAATTCACAAACGAATTATAAAAAAGTATTTTGTGTTAGAATTCTATCGATACTTTAAAATATAACAACAAATTTTTGGTTTTAAAAATATCGATTTTAAAAAAATTTTTAATTTCAGACAGTGTTTGTGATATTATGCATATTTTTACATATTTAATAATTTAGAACTAAAATAAGTGAAAATAATAGGACAAGTTCGTATTCACAAAAAGATTAGAAAAATCATCCACAGAAAAAACTGTTAAAAATAAAGTTTCAAAATTTGTTAAAATCTTGCTCTGCTTCTCCGATATTATTATTTTAAAAATAAAACAAACATGTGAGGACTTGCTTGCTAATATAAGCAAAAGAAGGTTGAATAAAGGAAAATAATTTTTTCAAAATTTTCAAAAAGCAAAATTATTAAAATGTTAAGATATCTTATTTGATGAAATTAAGTGGAATAAATAGTTCAAAAAAACAGAATAAGAAGTTTATTGAAAAATATTATGAAAGTTCCAATAGTTGTTTGGGTTCATTTTTGTTGGTTTTTTTGCAAATCCGACTTCCATTTTGATGAAGTTCTACTGAGGGAAGGTTAGATTTAATTCAACAATCATTAATGGAACTTGATGTGATTTTTTACTCTGGTTAAATAATTAATGAAAAGAAAAGAGCATTCTTTCCAAGAAAAATAAGCCATTAGATGAGCTGGGAAAATTTATAGGGGTTTTAAGTGTATAATAAATTTTGTGAAGTTAATCGCATCTAGTCTTTTGCTATACGTTTAGAGTAAGCAGATGCATAAAAATATTGAAAAATGAAACCAAAGGACGGAGAAGTCAATCAATCTCCAAACAGTTTCGAAAAAAATATTGATATAACCTAGTTCTTTATCTTGAATATCCGCAAAAAAATCAACCTTTTTATAAATTTTCGTTTTTTTTTTTAAATGGCTTTCTTCACTAACCTCACTTATCCTTCCAAAACACAAACACAAAACTTCCTATTGTTAAAAGAAAGTATCAATTTTTTGTTCACTCTTTAAATAAAAAATAATTTATTGCAGTAGTTTGATAGACCTCAAATAATCTTTCTACAAGGTTCATGATCCTTTTAACAGACCTTGTCTAGAATGCTCAGTTGTGGAACACGGCGAAATTGCGTAATATTTGGATTGTGTCTTGATTTCCTAAACCAGAAATTGGGTAAGTTTTTACTTCTTTATAAAACTTTGAAGAGCTTTTGATGATCTCAGATTTATCTTACTGTCTTCAAATTTCAGCTCTGTAATATTTTTTTCTAATATTCAACCAAATATCAACATGAAACTTAGGTATTTCCACTCTACATACATTTACATGCTTTCTCCCTTTTTACAAGTATTTTTCGAAAAATGGCGATTTTATCCGAGGTATTTTTCTTTTTTGGCAACTCTAACTATTGTGTCACAAGTTAAAATTCTCAGTTGTTATTTAATCAAACTTTACTCATTAAAAGATGAGTTGAACAATTTCACAATAAACAAAAACACTATTTAACAACAACAAAACTTTGGCGTATGCTATTTTGTCAATTCTGCAATTCATTTAAAGTGTTTAAAAATCTTTACCTTGGAAAGATTTTGGTAATTCACTAATTTTCTAAACCTTAAAGTGAGTTTGAAAACGACTCAGTTTTAATAGTCTACTAATAATCAGGAAGATATCTGAATCCTTTTTTTACGTCGGAAATTAATTTCTTAAGGATAAAAATATATTCATAATCTTAAAAAGTCATTAAAATACAAAAAATCGCCTGAGGAATTAATTTTGCGTCACTTTGTAATTTACTAATGGAACATATCCATTTTAAAGACCAAGGATATTAATTGCAATTTTTTAATAGTTCATTCAAAAAATACCTATTTTTTATTTAAAGAAGACAAAGATTTTTTAACTTCTGATAAATTTTATCCTCATGGTATTTGTGGATACTATTGTTCCACTCTTAAGTATTTATGAGATGCTACGAAACGCTTCAATAAATTTGAATTTTGAGAATGATAAACAAAAAGTCTATTCTTTTCATTATCTTGGATATGAGTAAAGTAAGTTTATTTTTGATAACTTAAAACCTAAACCCAAATCAGCAATGGATTCGAAATACCTCAAATAAGCCATTGTACCAATAACCGTATAATTGGGATTTTTTAGAATGAAAAGGACAAGTATTGATTAAATTTCTATTGCTTATGTCTATTTTTAAGCTAAGACAGTAATAGTCATAAAGTTCTTCAGTGACTAATTAGACTGAGCAATGATTAGAAGGCAAATGGGAAAAAAACTTTTATTATGGTCTTTAGTAGATTTGTGATAGTCCCTCTTTATATTTTCGTGGCAAAAAACATTTTTAGCTCCACATTAGTGGATGAAATATTTACTTTGTTTTAAAATTAAATTAAAAAATAATAATTAAGTCATATGTGATTTTTTCATTCACAAGTTCAAGAGTATTTTTCCTTTAAAAAGAGAAAAGCTGATGTGCTTGTAGAAAAGAATTCAATTTGAAGAACCCTTAGTAGAGCCTTGAGCATTTTACATTTCCCTTCCCAGTCAGGCTTAACTCTTTTAATTTTTTAAACGATTTGATGTGAAAATATGTAAATGGGAGTTTCTCAAAATATGGTAAAAATAGTACGTGGTTTTATTGAGCAAAGGGTTTAACGTTTTCAGTGGTGCTCAGTTAAATTATATTTTTAAGGACCCCTGGCTACATGTGCAGGCACGGTTACGAAATGAAGAGGAGACAGCGAGCTGGAGAGTAGTTTAACAACCCCTTCGGTGAGTGAAGCTGACATCGTAGAGGGAATACCGTCAACCAGAAAGCACTTTCTGATTGAGGATATAGGTGAAGACCCTAACTACAGTAATGAGTTGGCCTACATGGCCAGACAGTAGGTACCAAGGGTGACGCAACTTTTTAATTAGTGAACCGGCCATCTAAAAACTTTGGTTCTGAGTTTAAGCCCGTATGTCGCCTGGCAAACTACACGGTAGATATGATCACATCATGAAAATCCCTGAATAAACTTAAATATTAATTTTAATGTTAGTGATCGACGTTGATTCCACGTGATGACTTACACGAATTGATTGATGTTTTTAAGGGATTTAGACAGTTTAAACTTTTTTGACGCCATAAGCCTTAGTTGGAAAAACTCATTATCGACATTAAAATCGTGTTCTTACATTATCAAGAAAAAAAATAATTATCAATTTAGAAAAAAAATCTCACTTCTGTTTTTTGTGGTTTGATGTGTATCACTAAAAGGTTATAAAAAATTAGCAATATTTGTCAATTTTTAACCTTTATTTCTGTGATCTTAATGAATGAAATTATAATTTTTTTTTAAATACATAATTATCAAGGCAAAGTAATCGATGAAGAAAGTAGTGTTTTCAATCAAGCGATAATTAAGGACGATCATCGAAAAAACCACATGAACTTTTTAGAAATTAATTTCAAATGTTTGAGTGTAATTATGAGAGTTTGAAGAATAAATGGCCGCCCTCTGTGGAATAAATCACAGTCATGACTAACAGTGAATCTCAGGAAAACGTAGCACTGCCTAAAAAATCCAACAAACTTCTAGAAAAAGTCGAGAAATTTTGTTCAGAATATTTCGGGTCTTACGCAAGAGAAAAATTATTTTATATTCCTCCTGATGTTTCGTTTACTGACCATATTACCTTCGGTGTGATTCCAAAGTTCGTATTAACTAAAAAATTTGAAAAAGCAGTATTTTAAGTTATTTAATTCAGGAACAACTTGAAGCCAATCCTAGTGCTTTTCTCTTGGAAAGCCATTTTCATGACATTAGTAAGGTTATGGAGGCAGTTGCTAAAGAATTCAATTTCAATCCAAATGATGGCGTTTTTACAAATTCTTGTTGTGAATCATTACAAATATCTCTTAATTCTTTAGAACTTGATGCTGAAGAAAGACTTCTTATATTTTCAGATTGTTGTGCAACTATCAAAAATATTATAAAAGGAACTTGTGATCAATATGGATGCGCATTTGACATTCTTCAAGTCCCCGTCCCACTCACCAAACTCAGCAAACTCCTTGATTTGTTTGAAGAATGTCTAGTTAAGTGCAAATATCGGGCAGTGGTGATTGAACATGTCTCTCCAAACACAGGAATTTTATATCCAGTTTAATTTTTTTATGATTTAAGATTGAGATGTTAGTTAAGATTTGCAAACGAAATGACGTCGTTATCATTATATATGGATCTTATGCTGTAGGACACGTACCCATCGATCTTTCTAGAATGGATGCAGATTTTTATATTGGTAAAATAATGTATTAATTTCTAGGAAGTTTTTACAAATGGTATTTTTCTTCACGGTCTGTGTCGTTACTTTATGCATCCAAAGCGCTGAAGACGAATGTGTGGCCTTTGATAGAAAATCGAACAGCATCGCCGAATGAATCTTCACTGTTAACAAAGTTTTACTTCAACAACAAATGTGACACCACAGACATCTTAACAGTGCGTTACGGTCTGGAATTCATGAACCACATCGGAGGACTGGTAAATTGATATTTTAATCAAAGGTTACGATAACTGAATATAATATTAAACTTTTGAGGTGGGCAGTTCATCATCTCGAAAGTGTGTGGAACACAAAAGCCTTTAAATTAACAAGGACTGTCCGTGCACCATTTATGGCTTTCGTTCGGTTACCCGTTTGTGTTGAGCGCTTTTTTCTAAATAAATATGGTGGTTCTCAAGCTCATCATCAATTTATCAAATACTTGTATGGGTCCTACGACATATCAGGTGGAGCAAGAGTTCTAGACAATCTTCTATATTGTAGAATCACTGCTCATGTCTATAACACTAAAAAAGATTATGAAATGTTAGCTTCTGCTGTAGAAGAAATGAACAACGATTTTCGTTTAACAACTTACAAACCAAAACAACGAAGAAGTAATAAAGTCAAAAAGAATTTTACTGAATGCTGATAAAGAGAAAAAATTTTTGTATTAAGTGAAATTTAGATTAATTTTAATACGAATTATATCCAATTTTTTGTGATAAAAACAATCGTTAATAAATTATAAGTTTAAGGTTTAAGAAACCCTAATATTTACGGTTTTAAACAAAAAATTTAAATGATGAGAAATTTGTTACTCTTCTGGAAGGGGTGTTTAGGATATTTTAATCAATGAAATTTTTACTTATGAAGATATAGATACTATTGTCTTTTCTACGACAACTAGTGTATTTAAGCGGGACACTTTGGCTTCTTTCCTATTCATCATTGTCCTCGACTACGTTCTTCGAGACTCTTTGAATTCAGAAATAGAAATTACATTTTCACCTTCTCAAGGATATCACCGTCCAGTCAAAATGCTGACAGATCTCGATTTTGCTGATGATATAGCACTCTTCGCTCAAACAACTTCAAACGCAAACATTCTTTTATCAAATCTTGAATCAGCTGCTGCTGAAGTTGGTCTCGTCATTGATTAATCAAAAACTAAATATCTCTTTATTGGTGAAAATATTACACCAGATCAATTGACACTTGGTACCGGACCCATTCATTTAGTGTCCGATTTCTGTTACCTGGATCCTGGATTCTAAATACTTATAAAGACATGAGTACGAACAAATAAACTGTGGAAGATCTGGAAAGCATCACATCTGACGGACTACTTTAAGAGGACAATATTTCGTGCAACAGTAGAATCTGAATTGGTCTATGGTTCACAATGCTTATCCTTGACAGTTAGCCAACTTCGATCTATAGAAGTAACTTGTACTCGATTTCTTAGTAATGCTCTTGACGACACTTTTGTATCTCATTCATCGAGTAAAATTTTTATGGCTCCATTCCACATGTCAGTGAAGAAATCTACTCAAGGCATTTAAGTTTCTCTGGTCATTGTTTTAAAAGAAACGATTAACCAATTCACCATACAATCTTCAACTCATCTTCTGGAAATTCTAAATGAGTAGAATACAGTTGTATGAATTCCATGAAAAAATTATTTGCGATACTGGCCTATCATCATTTTGCTAGTGCCATGATGGATCGCTGTCTGGGGCAACACTTGTAAACAAGCTTCAGGAATCGAGGTTCATTCCACAATATGAGGGAGATGCACTGATTAAATCAATAAAAAATAACTCTAGTGTTTTATTTCTTGGTCAAAGAATGGAAAATAAAATGTTAAAGTCTTATGTGATGGTAATAAAAATGATTTAAACATTATTTACAACAAATTTCTCATCAATATACCTGAGTGAAGCGAAATTTTGACTTTCTTGATAGAAACATCAAAATTAGTCAAATATAGTTAAAAATAAGTAAAGAAAATTTCCCTGCTAATTTTCTCTTTTGAATTTTCATAAAAAGGTAGTTTCTGTGTATTTTTTATAATTAACTCAGAAAACAAAGTATTTTTATGATTCAATGTACGTGTTTGCATTTTCCATGTAACTTCCTCTTTTGGGGGTAAAATTAGTTGTAAAAATGTGTTTTGGTATAATACTTCAGTTTTTTCGATTGTCAAAAAAATTCTCGCATCGTTTAAATCTAGCACATGTGACTCTTACCAAACAATTAAGCTAAAATAACGAAATATTTATTCATTTAGTAATTACTTTGAATTATTAAAAAATATTTGCACAAAACCGATTTTTGAAATCCGCGGTATTTTTTGCATATTTACACAAAAACTAACAATCATCAAATTATTTCGAAATAATATTTTTTTTAACCGATAATTTGAATTAAAGTACAATACAAATCATTGAGTAATTGACAAAAATAAACTTTTTTAATGACTTTTGAATATATTTTCCAATAAAAAAATCGACTTAGCTAGATAAGGTCGATTTTGCAATGAATATTAAAATTCTTTAGGAACATTTTTGATCGATCAAATTTAATCCTATTTTACACAAATAGAGTCATTTTTTTGTAAAGTTTGTAAATAATATCCTGGACAATTTTTCAAAATATCAGCAAAATCAACTAAATACCGAAAAGAGGTTAAATAAAATTTTATGTTAAATTAACAAAAATTGGGTATAGAATCGTCTACGTTATCACGTGGAATAAACTTCGATTCCTATTATTATTGTTCAAGTTCATTTCAAGATTTTCATGGCTGTGATCATTTAATGTACCGCATGGTTTGTCAAGCCACATACGGGCTCAAACTCAGAGCCGGAGTTGACAGATGGGCGGTTTACCTATTAAAAATTTACTTCGTCCTTGCGACCTACTGTCTGACCGTGCCCATCTACGCCAGCTCATTGCTGTGGTTAAGGTCTTCGCCTCTATCCCCTGGTAGGAAGTGTTTTCTATTTGAAGGCGTTTCCTCCTTTATAGCCGGTGCATTTAACCATGAAGTTTTTATAATGTGCCCCAGCTTGCAGTCGCAGTTGTTCCTTTATTAAGTAACCGTGCTGGCACTAGTAGCCAGGGATCAGCATTTGACTTGTAGAGGCAATATATTGCGCGTCACAAGTCTATGGAGACTGGAAAATAACCCAGTCAGTGGCGTATTAAACACCTGATCTACTACCACAGTTGGCTATGCTTAATGTTTTCGCTACATCAGGAAGCACGGTGGGAGCGGTCGGATATGGATGTAATTGAACTAAGCATTACAATGGAGTAGGTTACATTCAACCTCAAATAGAACCAATTTTAATTCTTATTATGTTTAAAAACAAATTTCACTCTAATTCAGTGCAAATTTTCCATGACACAAACATTATTTTTATCGATTATATAAAAATAAGAAAAATCTAAATTATAGTGAAAGTAAATTTCAAAGATGATAATTTATTGAAAAATAAACCATACATTAATTTAGTGAGTTTGATGATTCTTGATGTCAGAGCGCAACTTTTCTCTGCAACTACATAACAAATCTAGACAAGAGACCAATTTATTGTATCTGAATATGCCAATTAATCAGTTTGATGGTTAATATTCCTTTCTAACTAAAATTTATCACATACAAAAAAATCGATCGATTTTAATTTTTTATTCCACTTCATCTGTTTGCTAGAAAAAGGAAATCAGATTTTTTTTTAATGTAGAAACTTGGGACCAGACACTGCAGTTATGGATGTTAACCTGGCGTAGATACGGACGAATAATTTTAGTCAATTGAAAAAATAGAATATCTTATTGCTGATATCTCAAAGAAGAAATGGAATGAAAAAAGTACAAACAGAATGTTTTCACTTAAAATAATAATCGATAACAAATATTACATAAAGCATTAAAATAAAAACATATATTATATTACATAAAGATTGACTTGAAAAAAACTACCGGAATTTAATTCAATATTTATTAGAAAATATTCTTTGAGGATAAAAAGCTAATTTTTAATTAGATCATGAATTAGTTGTTGCTTTGACTTCCGACTTACTACAAAAAAAGTTGCTAATGTCTGGTCTATTACTGCCAAGTCAGCAAAAGATAATATCAAGAATAAACTCACTCATCGAGTTGTTTTTCATATTTTTTCATGCGATAACAATTTTATATTCAAAAATCAATTACAGTATCTCTTGACCTAAAAAATAATTAAATTTAATATATTTACCATTTATTTAAATATTATTTTTTTAAATATGATATTTTGGTTACTTTGCCTATTTTTGAACTGGAAATAAATAATTTTTAAACAATACATACCTTATTTTCTACCCCTTAATAATTTTTTTTCTCTTTTAATATTTAATTAATCAAATAACGATTTACATCGAATTTGATTTTGAACTTGCTTAATTATAACAACCACCCTTGGACATATTTAATGGAAGCGACACGATATATTTGCCCTGAACAACTCAAGAACGTTCATTTAACAAAAGTATTTCTTACAAAGTAAAACACTAACATCAAAATAATTAAAATTTGAAACCTTAGGGTTCAAAAAAAGGGACGAACATCAATTTATGCTCATGTGCATTTCCTAAAGTTGTTTGTGGAATCGATGACTCTGGGTAAAATTTTGTGAACTGTGGCCCACGTAGTCTACGGCCCACTCTAAACTACAACTTTCGCCAAATTTTCTGTTTTTTTTCACTACAATAAGCCAAAGGGTTATTTTAGCATTTGGTAAATAGTTGCATGTTCGAACTGACGTAATTGTGTACAGGTCCCCATCATTGTCACATTGTCTAGATTGGAACTTTACCACTGTCAAGATGAGAGCAAGGGAGAAGCTTGAGTGCATCGAAGTTTCAAAGTTACATTCAATTTGTCAGATACTCTCACAATAACCATAGCCACAAACATTGTAAGGTTCACTCAAAATAGTATCAAAATCAAAGGTCATTTTTGCCATTAAATACTCAATCCAAACAGTTAAATCAAGACAATAATGCTTCCTTAATAAAAGACGACTTGGTTTTTACCTCGGCAAAAGTATCAACAAATGAGAGGTTTTTGTTGATGTGTTTACAACGAACGCCATAAGCATAAGCTGAACAACAGAAAAGATCGTTATATCGTTTTATATTATCGTTCGGTTTTGTATTCCATACTGTTTCGGTTGTTTTGTCCCAAGCTCTGAATGGAAAATTATACAACTGTAGCTATGGAATTTACCCCTTAATCAATAATCGCGCAGCTATTCTCAAATCCAGTAACCGAAACCTCTTCCAAAGGTCAGCTTTTGTCCCTCTTTTTTTCTTTCACAACCCCAGTGCCTTGCAACAAAGTATCATGTGAACTGAACGAGGCCAGGCTCGATGACCCCTAATTTGCTTCCACTTTGATTTGCGGCTTGAATGCTTACCGGGAAGTAAAAACAAAGCAATCCATAGGATTTAAGTTTTCAGTTTAAAACCAAAGTTAAGAGCGACTACCGCTTTGACATCTGGACACACAGGGAAAACGAGAGAATAGAAGAGGCCAAATTTTATAACTAATTTGACAAGAGCAGTTGAACCGATAATTGATGATTACTTAACTGCCGCCAGTTCTTTAGTCTGTTCTTAGAACTTTGTAGACATGATTATGAGTCGACATGTCTTTGACCCGTTACTCTCTGATGTCTCCTAGTGCCATACAAATTTGTAAAAGTCGAATTCAAATCAAGATATATTTGATTAGAAGAGTTAGATAAAAAATGATAACACTTATTACTCTTATATTCATAATTAAATTAAAATTAAAACACGGCTTGAATGACAACAGTGGGGAATCGGGAATTTAATGCACTCAACCAGTTACTGCCAAACGAAATGTGACACTTTAAGTTTGTATGATAATGGGGGCTAGTATACGAGGCATTTTATCTAACGTTTTAAATGGAACATCAATTTTTTAATTTTAGACCTTGAAATTTGATTCCAATCAATAACTGGAGTTTGAACAAAATAATTGCAATTTTTTGAAACAATGATCATTGAAATGAGCCGAAACGGTCAATAACGCGGAGTGTAAAAGAACGTGCCATAATAAATTTGACTGAAACAAGTAAATTAATTACAATAATTTAAGAAATAGTTTAAGGTAATTATTTTTTTTATTTTTGGTTAATTACTAAAGAAACACCCGTCATTAAAAAAATAGAATAGTATAATTTAACTCAAGTCGTATTTTTATCCTATTGAGCTTTACATTACTTGATTAGTTTTGGGCAAAAACAACACCAATCTGAACGATGCCGGTGTAAAGTCACTAAAGTATTTGTCTATAATTATCGTGCGCATCTTTGATAAAACATTAAAAATAGGTCAGACAAGAAAAAAATCAATTAAAAAAGAAAATACCCAATTTTTAAGGAATTCAAAGATTATTTTGGAAAAAAAAAATTAAAATTAAAATTAAGAAGAAAATCTACATTAAAAATGGAAATCAATGAAAAAACGATTGTCGGTGAGACGGGGCGAGACAATTGGTTACATTAAAACATTATATTTGTCGGTAATTTCCTGTTTAATTTTCTGATGTATTAAAGCTGTACCTACAGAACTTTCTTATGGGATAAAAAAACTCGCGATGCATTTAATTAGACCGACAAAAACTCATAATTTTTTTAATATTTTTAACCATTGAAAAACAAAATAAAAAAAACAGAAGATCGAGGCCAATGTATTTTTAAAAAATATAAAACACCCATTTTGTCACATGATACGAAAATGAGCGCCCTCATTCAGAAAATCTTGAAGGCTACGAGGAATTTAGGTATCTTACGATGCCATTTTTTTCGATGAAATTTTAAATCTTAAATTTAATAATATCTTGTTATGAATCGGTAAAAATCTTTTTCATTTAAGAAATATATTTTTGATGAAGATTTTTATTGATTTTTGTTCTGTTCAAAATTTTCCCGAACATTAATATAAATAAAAAAGCATCATGAGTGTATTGCTGTTTCCTACAATATGTGTTAAATACAAAATTTACATAAGTTAACCAAGGAATTTGATATCCCAGCACCAGTAAGCAATTTCTTTGAAAGATACTCAAAAAGAACTGCAGAATTTGTTTCCTTTGGATTATGGATCAAAATTTGAGCATTATCATTAGTGCAAGTGAAACAAAGATTGCGTAAAAAGACCGATATGGCATAGTGGGCCGCATTCGACGAAAAATAGCATAATCAATGGGTTATTCAACTCACAAAATTAAGATAGGTCCCAGACGAAAAGAGTTTTGAGAGATTTTGTCATGAATTAAAGTTACGTTTTCGGGCAAATTGCAGATCATCCAATGTTTGTTATTTTTATACATCTAATATACTGTTATATTTAGCTGAAAAAACAAAATATAAGTTTTTTAAACAGATAATAAATGTACTGTAATGGGAAGCTTTAAATTATTATTCCAAGTAAAGAAAATTTTACAAACAATGTACCAAATAATTGATAAAAAATATTTCAACGAAAATTTAGAGAAAAAAAGAATAAAAGCTCATTTATAATTGATCAAAAAATTGAAAATTTTCAATATAATGTTAATTTAAAATCTCCGTAATTATTTTAACATTAAAAAATATTTATTGTTGAAATTAGGTTTATTAATATATAAAAGACCATTAATTCGTAGCATGCTCAAATCAAATATTTGTTAATACTAAACAAACAAGATTATTGGTAACAATGAGTAAAAGTTTCTAAAATTTAAAATCACTTAGCACACCATTCATAAAATTATGTAGTTTAAAGGAATCAATAAAACTATGGATTCATTTAAACATGAAATTTTTGCATGATAACAAATTCTAATTTTAACTAACAGAGGAATGCATACAAAAAAATAATCTACTACTCTTGATTAATTTTACGCATCTCCAACATATTGCTTTTAGACAACAGTCGTACCTAATGAGCGAAATTGTCAAGATTTTTTAAAGGTATTTTTTCAATAAATACATTATCGTTTTTAGTTTAAATGAAGAAAAACTCTTAATTTTGGATATTTTGAAATGATATACAAGCAAGGGGCAAACCTAAATAATATTTAAGTTTTAAAAAGTATAAAGAAAAAAATTATATTTTGGTCATTTAGAAAATGCTACACAAAAAAAGTAGGCCAATTGAGAAGATTAAAGTTTAGGGCGGAAAAATATTTAAATTAATTCTATATTAAGTAATATTAAATGTATATATTTTTATTTTAGAGTATTAACTTTAATTTTGTGAATTTTCTCATTCAAAAAAGTTTTTTATTTTTTTGAAAGTGAGCGTGAACAAAATCAATGAATTAAAATATTAGTCGTTACAAAAAATACTGATTAAACGATAAACTCCCCTTAAGTCGAAAAAATTAAAAAGGATTTATTTATTAATACAAAAGAATGCAATAATAATATCGCTAATTTCAATGATTGTAATTCACATATTGATTTTTGTAGAATAGATGTAAGAAAATTATTTGAAACAAAACTTATCAATGCTTCTGCGCAGCATCGCACCTAAATGAAATATCAAGTGGGAATTATTGGTTCTGGAAATTGGTATTTTTTATCGTTATTAAAGGGGATCTACTATAGCTAAAATAATTGGTGAGAACGTGACAAGCATCGAAAATTATGAGTCAAGTGTGCTTATGTGGGTGAAAGAAGAAGTTTACAACGACGAAAAGTTGTCAGTTATTATTAATACTCACCACGAAAATCCAAAATACTTACCTGGAATAAAGCTTCCTCCTAACGTGGTATTGTTCTTTACATTTTATTTAATCGTTAAAAAGTCAATAAACAATTTTTTAGCTTATTGTTCCTAAAACTAATTTTATGTCAAAACACATATATTTTTTAATTATTTGCAGAATTCTTCTTTTTCTAAAATTATTAAAATTTCCCTCTAGCTATTAATGATGCATAAATCAGTCCAATATTTTTTCTATTATAGTTTCTAATTTTGTTATAATGTTGTCATTTTTTTTAAATTTTAACAACTTTTATGCAGATAAAAAACTTAATCATTGCTAACATTCTAATTTAATCTCCTTAATATAAAGGATTAATCATTGTCACTCCCACAGTGCATAAGTTCCACCATTGTCAATGATTGATTCTTTAAACATTTCTTCTCTTTTTTAGCTAGAAATATAAAAATTCTCATCTTAAGATATTTTAGCATAATTTTTTGACTTAAATCTCCATTTATTTAATTCACTTCTCAAATTGTTCTCAGTTATAGAAATTTTTTCATTTACTTCAGAATAAAAAAATTGTGGTAAATAGTACAATATGATTTTAATTCTTTTATTTAACACTGTTAAAGAATCAATCAACAGAATAAGCCATCAATTGTGCATATAAGATATTAATGTTAAATTATATGTGCTCCGCCTCTCTCTTCCAATGCAGTCAAAATTTTCTCTAGTGTTGTTTTGGTGTTTAGTTTACTAACGAAGTAAGTGAATGTAGAGGCAGCTAAGTAAAATATCAGGGTAGAGGTAATTGTTAAAACCCACTTAAACTTTGATTATTTTTGCAGGAATATAATTTAAATCTGATCGTAAGATGCTTATTGTAAAATCAATAAATTTCTAAAAATAAATACCTATTATATACTCTATCTTTTTTAATTTAATTGATGATTGATATTAAGTTTTTGTGTAAACAATCGAATAATTTTTTATGTGTCTTAAATATCATCCACGATTCCAAGTTTTTTTTTAATTTATGGCTACATTTCAATAAATTTTTTATTCTTTTCTTTTTCATAATATTTTCTAGCTCTTTATTTTGAATGTTAAACTTATTATCCATAAAAATATTTTGTTGTGATCCAGAGTCATTTTAGCTCTTTTACTAATCCTTCTTAATAATTCAACTTTTGCCGTTCAAATAAATTTTTATTTAAAGGTCAAATTGTATCTGTTCGTTTTTTTTATTGTTTTTTAAAAATAAATATTAAAATTTACTTAATTCCAAAACGCTAAATTTATTCGATTTTTGTCACTTTTTTCTTTTCTTGTCTGCTTCTAAAATCGTTGTGGGAACTTTTCTGTTACTTCTTACCTGCATTTTTAATTAGACTATGTGTTATAATTGTACAATTTTTCTAAGTAACTTCTGTTTTAAAATAGGTCGTTATTAAATAGTAGTTGCTATAATTTAAAAAAGAAAAGGTATTAAATTCTTCTACAAATTGTCCGATACATTTATCACTAATTTGTTTTTAGGATTGAAATACAAACTTGTAACATGGATGTATCTTTGATCAATTACTTTCTAATTTGATTTTATGGGAAAGAGCACACACTTTATATCTTGCTTATTTATAATGGTTTTCCTGTTATCACTTAAACTTTCTATTTGGCTTTAGAGCCAATTAAACAATATTTGTTTGAAGCTTTTAGTTAATTGACAGTTTTTTTCACCATTTAATGATTTTTTTTTAAAACATTATTATAACTAAAAATTACCTTTCACGTTTTTCCCTTTAACACTCATCTGGATACCATGACCCTTGGAAACACCCCGTTGCTCTCTATAACTCTACAAAACATTGTTTATTATTTGATTAAATAACTGATTATACATGTTCCTTTTTTGATGTAAAATTCTTTCATTTCAACAGGCCAAAAAGTGCAATTATGAGAAGATAATGGTATCTGATAAAGCAAATAAATTATTGAAGGCCATTTTTTTACTCCAAATATTTAAATTTCAATAGATTGATTACTTATCAAATACTAACACACGTTCAATATTTCGTTGTATAAAGTTAGTAAATTCGTTATAATTTTTTCATTATCGTTAATTTTTTCTACACATTAGTCAATCTTTTTTCTAATTTTTCTTCGCTTTTTTGTGTTCATCAAAAGCATTGTTCAAAAATTTCTCGATAAAGTAAATATATATCTTCCATATTTTAACTTCTTTTTTTGTTTTTATTTTTTCTATTTAAATTTCTTTATAAAAATAAATTATGAATTAGTTGAAGCTCAAAAACTCAAAAATTTGAATCACTTAATTTTTAAATGTTGATTATATGGTATTTTTTTGACAATTTCCTTTTTTTTCTTTGTTCTTTACAATAATAAAATCTGAAAAATACATCAGAAGACTTAGAATCACATTATTCTACTGAAGAGTTTTTATCCAAATTTATAAAATTTTTTAAAAAATCCTTTGAAAAATAGTTTAAATTAATTTAATTGTTTTATTTAACTGTTTATTTCATGCCCTTTCGCCTTTAAAATTATGAAAACGAGTTCAATCAGCAGGTCTTTTCTATCTCTTTCATTTATCTTATTTACCTTTCAAATTAATGTTTTACTCGTAAATTAATTACCTAAAAATGTAATTGACAAAGTTTTCATATCATTATTTTTAATCCTTTTATATCTTTTCTTCATAATAATTCTCTTTATTTGTTTTAATTATTTTTAGGTTGGAATAACGGATTTATCACAAGTGGTTTCAGTTTCAACCCATTTAATATTTGTCACTCCCCACCAGGTGAATATTTAAATTAGCTTTAGTTCATTAGCTCCATAGCTCTCAACATCAAATCACATGTAAAGAAAGACGCCATTGGAATATCCTTGATAAAAGTGCGATGTTGACCTTAACTTAGGGACTTATTGAGCATGAGAATGAATTGCTATTACCCAGCACCGTGCTGTGTTCAATGTTGGGTATACCTATAAGTGTCCTTGCTGGGGCCAACATCGCAAAGGAAATCGCCGCCGAAAAGTTTTCAACTTCAACTATTGGTACTTCTCATATTTAATTCAGGTTGTGAGGATGCTGCAATTGCAAAGCAATGGATGAAGCTTTTCTCCAAACCTTATTTTAAACTTGAACACACAACACTTACTGGTCCAATGGAAATAGTTGGAGCACTTAAGGTTTATTCTAACTTAACCAACAAGAATTGCGTCGCTCTAGGCATTGGGTTCTGTGAGGCTTTGGGCTGTGGAATAAACGCCAAGGCAACGGCAATCAGAGTCGGATTTTGCGAAATAATCGAATTTGTTTCCATCTACTATCCTTCCTGTAAAACAGAGGATTTCTTACAATCTTTCGGGATGGACGACCTAATTGCCACATGTTTCGGGGGTAGAAACGTCCGAGCGGCCGAAGTTTTTATACGCACCCGAAAAGTATTCAATTCTAATTTTTAGACTCTTGACGAAATCGAGCGAGATCTTCTTAATGGCCAAAAACTTCAGGGACCCGCAACCATTGTTACTGTCTACAATATACTTAGCTCTTTGAACAAGCTTGATCAGTATTTATTTTACCTTACACTAGATTCCCTTTCCTAATTTTTATCTACAGAGTGTTGCATGAAAATTACCCCTCCCAACGTCTTCTAGAAATTCTATCCGAGAAATTTTTCTAAAGTTTATTAAACTTTTACAAATCTAATTCGGTTCAATTTAATTTGTTTGCTATTTTAAAACTATTTATTGTCTAACATTACCACTTTTTTTAATTTGATGTATAAGATCTTGAAGTCGTATCCCTTTCAAATTAAATTTATTTATATCATGATAAAAAGATCACCGTTGAAGTATCATCATCTACACCTTTTAAAGGGTTTCATTAACCAGGTAAATCTTAAACCTCCATCAAAATCAATGATTCCCTTAAGACAATTTTTTTATTCAAAACATTACGAAAATTGTTAAGATTTTGTTAAGAACTATTTAAATTTACTCTATCTTTTACTTGAGTTTGTTCTTGCTTTTTCTGCAGTTTTCTTTTGAATAAACTAATCTTTCCCCAAGTTCCTATGATTAGCTCCTTTTCTCTTCTTTTTCATTATTTATTTGAATTTTTAAATTAATCTTAGCTTATTAGCATAAACCAATACACCGTATTCATTCAAGAGACGAATGAAAAATTACCTCTATCTGATTAAATACTATCCTCATGGCTGAAGTTCGTCTTACTTTCTGTTCATTAAACCTTTTCTTGTGATTTATATTTTTTCATTTGCTTTTATATCGGAAATAAATTTATAAAAACGGCACTGTTCATCCTCCTTCAATTTCTTTGCTTCACATTAAGGTCAAGGATGATATTACTTTGAATTGTGTTTCATTTTGATGTTTTCACATTAATACGACAAGTTAAAGTCTCTTATTTCGATGACTTGTCATTAAACTGCTAACTCTTTGCTTCAGAAATTCATTAAATGTTGAATGGAAGTCTTCTAATGGATTCGAGCCCGACTATTCCTGTTAAAATTTTTTTAATTTTATCAAAAACTGGTCGAAACAGACCAGTTTGTTAGGGTCCAATCCATATTATCTTCACTTCAATGTAACTTGATCTTTAACCTCTATTATTGAACAAATATTTCAAATTCTTATGGCAGTTTCTTTGCCTTTGATGGAGGACCTCTTATTTAATGACTCAATATTTAACATTGTTTTTAATTTGTAGAATTGGTTGGCCGTGTTTTTTACGACTCGGTTTCGTATGGTCGGTCTTTTTGTTCGGCTTTACGGCTGAGGTGTGATGAATGGCGGACTTTCTATTTCTTAACTCCATTTGTAGTTCAGTTCGTCAAAGACAATGTTTGATATTGATCCAAAACTCTTCTTTTCGACAGTAGAACCAGAGGAGATATTGTTAAAGGATTCGCTTTATTTTCATTAGATTATTTACGGATCTAAATGCTCCGAGCTAACGATTAAAAAAGCAGGCGGCCTTATGATTTTGTTTTTACGGGTCTATAACAAAGAGTGAACCCTTTTTCCTCTAACAGAGTTTACGACTATCTATGGGATTGTAGTACACAAAATAAGTGTTTCATAAATAATTTTTCTTCGATTGAATTGTTCATTGCAGCTTAGACTATAATCATACAGAATAAAAATTGTTAAAAATCTTTTGAGTAAATAAGGAACACCATCAATGAAACACGCAACCGCTCAAAAACGTACGAATATAGACCCCATAAAAATCGCTTGAAAAATTAATAACTAATGCGACTAATATAAACTGGGCAATAATTTATATAATTTTGCTTATCTTCTAAATATAAAATAGAAACATTAAAATATCAAAACTCAAAATGAATGTAATTCGATTGGTTGTTGATCCCAATCAAAGCTGGAAGAACACAAAAGCAAAAAAATTTAGAAAACAAATGATGTTAAATTTTGAGTCCATTGTTAGTTAACCGTCACTTGGTAAAATTCAAAAATCCATTCATCTTATCATTTTTGACTCTGTAGTAACTGTGGTACACTTAATAGGGGAAGGAAGGAGATAAACCCTAATTTGTTGATTGGTAGCAAGACAATCTTCACTGGGCTAGGGACAGATAATACACCAATGAATTGATACTTAATAACTCTAACTACTTTGTTGGTGCGGTTTTTACACAAGGGTCTCAGGTCACTGCCAGTTTGGGGTGGAGCATACGAACTCCCAGCCAGAGTAGGAAATAACTAACTGCCTCTTTACATGCCAGTAGGTAAGTCGCAATCTCCGGGCTGTCTCTGTTAGATGACTATAGACAAAGTAAAGAGACAGGTCCTCATAAACCCGACATGGTATTAACCATTCAGTGATATTTAATCTTAAAAATTTTTGTGGACCAGTGATCTCGGGCAAAAATGCTTAAATCTGACACTGTCCGATTGATGGGAATGAAATAATGAAAAAAAAAGATTATTTTGTGAAGTAATCATAAGAAGATTGTTAACTGATGTTGACAAAAAGCCATTCTTTTCTGTATCATTTGAATTAACATCCTCTTGTTAATCATGGGTGATCGCTTCATAGAAATTTTATTTATTATGATTAAATGGTTTATGGGATGGATCTCAAGAGATGGAATTTGAGGAGAAACCTATTTATTGAAGGATGTTTTCAGTTACTGGACACTATTGAAAAGTCTCAACCAATCAAAAGGAAAACGAACACAATTGGTCCAATTAAGCGGTTTTTTTTGGGTCTTTTTAGTTAAATTTTCATCGAATAAATGGTAACAACGAAATCTGGCGAGTGGCCATTTTTTTAACACACTGATAATCAAAATACTCGGCCATAGAAAAGATATCAAAATGAAGAAATTCTCAACAGAAATGTGAATTAGAAAAATAGAAATTTAGGTTAAAGGTGTTTTATGTTAGAAGTTTAATTGCAAAGAGCTAACATAAAATCAAAAATTTTGGTTGAACGGCCATGGTGTTACAAAGGACAAAAGCGAAAATGACCCCATTGCACAGAATGAATTAACTGATCAACTCCATGCCGTAGAAATATCGCATAATTTAAAAGAAAAAATAAATATTAAAAATAGAAGAATATAATCAAAATTGTTTAATTATAATTGTTCGCTAAAATTGTGGATTTAAAGACCGTACCATACTGTTGCCTAATGGCGAAATCTAATAACATAACAGACTATTGATTGCTGTAATTGATTTAATTAAAAAAATATTGTATTTAATATTGTTACGCATGACGATGCGGGCTGCAGAGGAGATTGGAACCAATTATAATTATTGTATTCATTTAATATTATCTATCTTAATGTCACACTTAGAAAATGTAGCATATATACGTATATATCAGTTACTCCTTGTCTTAGCGTAATATTACACACAACTTAAATATTTATTTATTATGTTAAAATTTAACATCATGGTACCACATATGCGCTGTTAGAATCCGAAATGGAAACTTGCATCTTGAGTGAAAATAACATCTCTAAGGTATAAAATGAAAATTAAAAACATTTAAATTAATGAAAAAACAAAAAATTATTATACTATAATCAGTAAATATTGCATAATAAATATAAAATTTCAAAGAGGGGTTGTGCTGTGCAAAGTATTTTATAATTAAGAGTTAAAAAATTTTCCATGTCCCAACAAATAGGTTTTATTTAAAATATCTATTTTTTTGCACACTATCAACATAAAGGACTATAAAGAATCATAATACTGGAGCAGAGAAAATAAAAAATTTTAAAGGACCAAAGTTTTAAAAAGAGGTAAATTATTGATTCTATTTTAAAAATCCTGAAAAAAGACTCTTAGCTTTAGGTTTCATCAATTTAAAACAAATGTCAATCCAAAAAAAACATAGTGAAAACTAAAACTATAAGCTTAACTTTTTCAGATAAAACATAAAAATCATTTATCATATAACAGTAAAAAATAGCTGATGTTGTTGTACATCATAAAGGGAATAAAAGACAACCACTTAATGTATCACAATCTTTATTGATTCTATGTTCTTTACTTTAAAGACATTTCAAGTAGAAGATCAAGCGCTAACATAGAATCTAAAAACTTAAAGGAAAAGTTAATGTGAAAAATCTTATTTGACATCAAAATTGAAAACACACCAAAGTTGGCTTGGTTGAATCAAACTTAATTTTTTATCCATAAGAAATAAAAGTTAAAGAATGAGAACGGATGATACATAATAGCTGTAAGATGGGAAGAGAGAAAACTACTTGATCTGGTATAAAACGATAATGAATGATCTCTTGTGAGGATTCAGGATAAAGTTTAAGGTTAAAAAGGACCATAAATATTAATAATGATTTATTAATGAGATATTCTAGAAGTTTGGGTCCTGAATTACAATTTTAGATAAAATTACTCGATGAATTTTTTGATAAGAATAATTTTTATGGAAGATAAAAATTTACTCTAAATAATCTCTTTTGATTTTTTTTCTTTCTTGTTAAATATCTTCGATGTGTGCTAGAGAAACAGTATAACTGTTTCGCGAAAAATATCTAACAAATCTTTCAATTCTTAAGTTTTTAAAAAGTATTCTTACTAAAAATGAATTTACTAAAATATAAAAATTGAATAATTGGTTTCATTTAACCTTATGCGTGTTAATGATTTGTTTCAGAACATTAGGAACATATAAAACAAGTTTTACAATTATTTTAAAATTTAAAGATTATCAATAAATAAGTTATTTTTGTTTTTTAATAATTATTCTCGAAAATAAATTATAATAAGCTTTTTGTTAGAGTTTTTGTAATTTTTGAGTTTTTTTATAAATTTGTTATTTTTTAGGTAAATCTAATGGAATTTTGTTTAATTTATACAATTTTTGTTCAATTTCAACCATGCTGTTATTTTATTACTAAACAATTCTTTAAGTATAATTTTATTGAGAATCAAACAATTTAAATCCGGTTTTAAAAAAGAATAATTTATTATATTTTACCTTATTAAAATAGTGTTTCAAGATTGAATTTAAAATGGTAATTTTGTAAAAAAATTTTTAATTTTTATATCAATAATGCCAGAAAACTAAAGTTTAAATAATTTTGTAATCTATTTATTATTAGCTTTAAATTGAAAATCAATAAAAAATTGGTTAAACTGTAAGAACTTAAAAATATTGATATTAAAAATGATAAAAATAAAAAATTAATGAGAAAATTAACTAATTTTGTATTTAATTTAAATTTATAATAAATTCATTAAATTTAAAAGTATTCGTTTCCTATAAACAGCCTATCTCGTCTAATTATAATCAAATTAAGACAAAATATATGATAATTCTTACTTCTACTTATGATGGCTCCTCAAAAATATTAGCCAACTTTGTTCTTGCACTATTGTCCGCCTTCACACGAATGTTTAAAAACATGAAAGAAACCCAATAACTATGATAGCAACGGCTTAGACTCTGTTTTTATCAATTATAAACGAAACCTGTTTGAAATGCATTATGAATGCGCATGCATGGACACAATAAAAAGACCATCTGGAAAATTTAAGAAGCCAAAAGCAAAAACATTCGTTAGAAATTTTTTGCTTGGACACAAGGAAATAAACTACACTAAAAAATAAGAAAAAACCTAATATTAAGATTTTTTAAAAGTATTAAAGAGTGAATTTGACAAGCGTTACACATATCCTTATCAAGTCCTTTGCAAAATGGATGTTCAACTGCGACTGAATAAAGAAAAAAATATTATATCCTTTTCTCAAATAATACGCTTGCTCTGTTCGAGAAGAACAATGTGATGTCTAAATTAACAATAAGGATGGCCTTTGCTATGAATAACAACATTTATAAATATTATGAATTTTTTTTTTTCTCTCTAAATTAATAAAAATGAAAAATATGATAGGAAGTTGCAGGAATCCCCGCCCCTAGAAATTTAAATTGGTTATCCTGAGGTTACTGCACTTGACATTTATTTGTTGGGAACCTGACAAGAAAACAAAACCATTTTATTTTTTAAAAATTGAATATTTTACATCGCCTTATTCATCAGATTTAAATTATTGAAACTTATTAAGTTGATTAAAGTGATAAAATGCAATTAGACCCAACTTCACTTAAAATGTCAAAAAAAACGATATTTATTTCTATGACAATTATGCAACTACTTTTTTGGTAATTTTGGAAAAAGTGTCAAAAATATCATAAAAATAATATTATTCTTTTAAAAATTTTTTTATATTTTTTTTTTTTTACTGTCAGATTATTTATGATATACTGTCTCATAATTGATTTAAAAAATCTTTTGTTTTTTCTTTTTAAGAGCAACAATTATAAAATTATTTATCATAAACTTTTTTTTGAAATTTTTTTTGACAATATGTATAATATAAGAAAATATTAATTAAAAAACTATAATAGAAAATCTAAATTTTAAAAAATTTTATTATATTGTAATATATTATATTTATATTCATTGATGAATAGTATTTATTATAATACCTGAATATTCTTTCTTGACCTTTTCAGTCTGATATTTTTTTCTTAACTTTTATGATTTAATATGATGAATACCCTCTTATCATTTTCTATAATTTTATGATAAGTTTCAGACCTTAAAAATGAAGTTGAGAGAATTCATATTAGGCTAAAATATCTCTATTCGCTTTGTTAGACTATCTTCTAACCTTTGCTGACAGAAATTTAAACGCATTCATACAATTTTTATTCTAAACTTCTTGTTATTCAATATTCATATAATAAAACTAGAACTTGTTTTTCAGCATTTTATACAGAAAACTTTTCACTAAATGCATTCTTCACAAATAATACACAAAAATTTCTTTTTATTAGATAAATTAGATAATTCTCTCATTTTGATGAATTAATAAATTATAAAATCAATATAAATCGCGTGTATTAACGTTTTGTCACAATTCAAAACTAGACCATTAAACTATTAAGCTTGCAAATTCATTCACTTAATAATTTTAATTGCAATATGATCATTCTCAATAGTCCCAAGAATAAAGATTCATTTAGACAATTATTAAGAACGACCTTATGTTTCCAAATGCTATCATCAAATTGGCTTCAATTAAGTTTTTAAAAATACATCGAAACCGCATCCAAAAATTTATTTTTTAGGATGTTGTTGTAGTTATTCTTTTCTAATAAATAATATAAGTTAAAGGAAAAATTTTAGAAAATAAATAAATAAAAAGAAAATAGTTGATAAATTTTAAGTTAAAGTTTTTTGATAAAGCGAGTAAATATTTTAAAGTTTTAATAATGCAGAACCAATAAAAGTAACTGTTGATACTTCGTTTAAATCGTCCAATGTAACCTCAAGACAAAAGCTGAATACAGGGTTTGATTTTAGATATAAAATCAGTAATATAATTAAAAATTTACCTGGAACGTATATTTTCGATCGCTTATTTCTAAGAAGTAAGTTGGTAAAAAATTTTTCTTTTCTGGATTCCACAACCATGTTGGACTGTTTGCAATAGGAGTAGTTTTCATTAGATCAAAGGCCTATTAATACAAAGAAAGAACTTTTTTGCAAATCTCAAATCTTTCTTCATCCATAATCTGATAGACTTTAGTCGTACCTGATCGTCCTTCAGGTATCTTTGTGAATACAAGAATAAAAGTAACACAAATATTAGAATATTTTCATTCTAAAATAATGAAAAATATCACCAGTGGGAAGACTATTTCAATTTACAATTTTTTTTAAAATTGTTTGCTAATTTATACTATATTACCTAAAATTAGACCAAAAATAAAATTTATATTCTTTATTAAATATAGATTTTTTATAAAAAAAATAAAGATATTTTTAAAGAATTGTTTAATCGCATTAATTAGTTTAATTTTTAAATGAGAAAATTAAAACTTTATTGTCATTTCCAATAAAAATGTAGAAAATAAATGCATAAAAAAATTTCTCACGAAATTTAAAATTATTTAAAAATTGTTTTTGAATAGCTTAAAACACAGTTAGAATTGTAAACATCATGAAAGGACTAGCAGAATTGAATAATTAAATTTTCATTTTTACTTAAAATTTGCATCAATTAATAATAATATACGTTGATAACTTGTTTTTTTTCTCCTTTATTTAAGTTAGCAATATATTTTTTAAACATTAGTTAGATTGCTTAACAGTGTTGATCGCATGCGAAGTAACATTTTATTTCACAATTTAAAACAAGAAG
>CM043707.1:34492807-34530824 GCA_023969325.1 Oryzias curvinotus
CCTTCTCAGAATTAAAAATATCTTCAACATTACCGGAAAATAACCAAGCTGTTACTCTTCCTGTTCCTTTTCAAAAAGAAACTTTATTATCCCTCGATTCAAATAATTTATACCTAAACACGATTCACACCTCGAATCCTACATCAAGTCCATCATTTACTGTGTCCCGATTTCAAGTGACACCCGGCGGTTCAAAAGTGCAAACTCATCGTCGTTGCCGTTCCGATGTTGTACTTGATCGAACACAAAATGATAATATCAACACATTCATACGCTTACAAAAGCCTTCATTTCCTCTTCCAAGTTTAAATATTATCCCATCACATGATCTCATATCCACTACTCATATTAAACCCATATCAGAAAAGCGACCAAATAAGCCGAAGATTAAGCATCGTCGTTCAAGATCTGCAGATTCTGCTAGAATACTCTCTAATAATTCAACCAAAGTAAACAAACAGGATATTAATGGAGTCTAAATCAAAAACTGCATCTAAATTTACTTCTCCAATAAATTTTGTATATTATTGTAGTTTTATAATGTTAATAATACCAATGATCGTTTCTTCATCCCTTTTAATTTAATTTTTCCATGAATAATTTCTGAAATATATTTCTTATTTCAATATTTTTTATTTTCTCTTCATTTCTCTAAAATTTTTCAATCCTTACCAACTACTAACCTTTTCTCGATTAAGACAGTCCATCGTCTTGATCTGATTGAATTTTCATTTAAAATCCTATCATCTGCTTAAATTTACCCTATAATTTTCTTTTTTTAACTTTAAACTTTAACTTGCTATCTAGGGCTTTCCTTAAATTTAAAATACAGTCACCTTGCCCTTGTTGTCTCATTAAACTCCTAACTCACCACTTGTTACGCCAAATACATTTTCTTCCATCTTTTTCCCTCTTCACTTCGCCACTCCTTTTGTCTCGCCAAGCTCTCATTCCCTCAACAACTTGCCCTCGACGAACCTAGGCCGAGCTAGCGGCTAGGCTCCACATAAACTAAAACTAATTATCACTTGATCGATCAAAATCTCAACTCATGCTACATTGATTAAACTAATCCCAAATAATTCACAGAATCTTGGCAAACACTTAAAAATGTGAGATTTTTTTTTCTAAATTTTCTCCATAATTTTCGGTTTAGATAAGTCGCGAAATCTTTCAATCATGGCTTGACAGCACATTTTAACACATCTTGTCAATAAATTGCTAATTGCATAAAAAATCTTCTAAATATCATAAAATGTGATAAAAAGCTTTTTAGCGCATGTAATGAAATCTATAATTTAAATATTCCATTCGAAATCAGCTTAATTTTTACCACAATTTTTTCCACAATAAACAAATCTGAGTAAACCTTAATGAAGGGAAATTTATCCGAAAACTAACATCCGAGAACCTTCCAGAAAATTTGAAGTCACAAAAAATGTCGAATAATTTTCTTTTTACAAAATTCCTTTTAAATATAAAAAATAATTAATTTAATACTTAAGTAGTCAATCAACTTAATATTCTATAATATTTCTATGAGCAGTCTTTAAAAATTGGCAAGAAACAGAACCTTAAAAATTGCTCGATTTTCGCGCTTTTTATTTTTACATGTAAATGTCCATGTTTTACAAAGGATTCAAATAAATATGATCGATCTGTAGGATTGGGTATTCTAATAAAATTAGAACTGAAACATCTATCGGGACTTGGAAAATATTAGTTTTATTATTTATCACAAAAGGACAGTTTAGAATAGAAAGAAAATGTGAAAGTCAATTAGAGTCATAATTTTATACAATTTATTTCCGTTATTGGTTGGTTATATTGAGAAAATATTTTTGAATTCACTTTTTAATGGATAATATTACATTACGGATATGATGAATTATTAAGGATATTATTATAAAAGCCTTTTGTAAAACTATCCCGCCTCTCCACATGGCATCTGTTAGAAGGATCGAAAAAAATTATTTTTTTTAATAAAAGCATCAAGCGAGAAGAAATAACTGTTATATTAAAGAAAATATGTGAATTAACATTGCGCAGAAAGGTCTTCATCAGACGAATCGGATAATTACAGATAAATGAGATTTTTGCCTAAAAGACCTTTTGATAACTCAACTAATTAAAAATAATTTTTTCTTAATTTTTTATTTAATTTAATCTTAATTGCTTTTTTCATGAGCAGAAATTGTCGCAAAATTAACCACAAGAGCTTAAAACATGGCGATGAATTCTGCATTAAACTTGACTTCGAAAAACAAAAATTTGAAAAAATCCCCAATTTTTGAACAAAAAATAAAAAAACAACAAAATATAAGCTGTGAAAAATAATCAAACACAAACTAATGATTTTTGCAATTTTTAGCAAAGTATCAAATGCGATTAAATCATCAATCCAATCAACGAATATTCTCTTCGTTAGTTTTCACAAAAAATGGCCTTTTTGAATTTTTCTAACGAGTGAAACTTCTTTTCATACTCACATTGCTCATGGAATCGTACAAATCCTCCGAAGTATTTTTTCTCCTTAATTGAACCAAATTTTATATTAGAATTGTCGTTTAACAGCAATAGAACGTATATTTTAAATTTTGTCAACTAAAATGGATTGACTGTTACGATACTAATTAGTCTTTTGCGACAGAAAAAAGCATTGATTAAAATTTTTAATCGATGGGATTTTAGTTAATTTTGGATAAGGAGCAATTGAAAACATGGATATCGAGTAACAAACTGAGTTTTACCTGTCGATTAGCAAAAAGTCTTTAATATTTTTACATAGTTTCTAATTAACAATAGGTTTAGAAATAATTAACTTCTTACACATTTTCTTACTTTAAAAACTAGATGCCATAATTTTTTCCTATTTTTTCATAAATACGCACAATTCTTGAAAAAATTAAATTATATTAAGAATTTGGAATCAAAAAATACTTTCAATCATTAAATTGTACGCTTGCTCGATAAAAATCTTGCGATGATTTTTTTCTGGGTTGGCGGTCTATTGGCTAAAATAGTCTAAATGGATTATTTGCCAAAACATCATTATGATAAATCAAAATCTCTTTTAAAAAGTGAAATTTCAATCGTGAAATATTTTAAGTCTTTTGATTTTTTTAAATCTTTTTTTAACTCACAACTTTTCATTTTTATCATTATATTTTAGTTTTTTGGGGGTAAAAAGCTTTTATTTTATTCTTAAATTATTTGTAAGAAACAAAATTAAAAACTGAAAAAGCTAAGAACATTGATGTTGTGCATCATCCTCACGACATTTTTAAAATTTACCTTAATCTCTTTGCCGAAAGGTAACGAAGGATTCGATTGGTACTGTTGACATCGAAGATGAAAAAAGATAAAGATAATTGGGGATAATTTTATCTGAGAGTGAGCGATAGTAATTTGATATCGTGGAATCCAGATCAAAAAGCTCTTGGGGTGAATTCAAATCCCTGACATAATATGGCTCAGACATGGAAGTGAAATTAACTGAAAAACCTAAAAGTTATCTGGTTCAAATTTTCATAATCATCAGACGCTATAAATAACAACATAAGGAGCAGAGAGTGATTAAACATGTCTCATATCGATTGCATTGGGGTTTTTTTAACATAAAATATTTACATTGTTTTATCTTGCAGTAAGTCTGTTTGATAAACAATAAAGAATCCAGCCGCCATTACAGCGTATCTAATTCAAATTTACATTGCTTGCCCTTTTCAAAAGAAATAAGCTTTAACAAGTCAGACTTCAATTTCAATATTCTTAATGACCTTCTTAAGGTTGGAAATTTTGTTAGTCTTCATGATTTTTATCTTATAAGCTTTTTTTTTTGAAAGTCGCCGCTTGTTTAACTGACCTTGGTGGTCATCGCCTAAATAAGATGGAATAATTGTTGATATTTATGTGCTATCACAATTATTCTCCACAGCTATGTCATTTAAACAAAATATTCAAGTCTCAATATCGTGTCTTCTTTTTTTATCAGTTTTATTTAACTTCCATTTTTTACAGCAGACATTGAACGTTAGATTAACATGAAACTTATATAGCCGCCTGCATGGCGTATCTAGAAGAGACGCCCCAAGTTCAACATCTAACTTGGGCCTTCCAAACAGTTTATTTCTAGTGATTCGGAATGGAGCGGTTAAAAAATCGTATATTGTAGAAGAAAATGACAAAGACGGACTAGTTGAAGAGAAAAGTGCATGAATGGACTCGGTAGAGAAGGCGCTAATAGATGATATATTATCAGTTAATGTGTCTGGAGAGTGAGTTTTTGATCGGTTTTCATCACAACGGGCTTTAATTTGATCAAGCAATCGATTAAGTTCTCCCTCGCTTGTAGAATTGACCTTAAAACTTGGATTAAAATTTATTTTAAGCATTTTAGTATTATGCCTTAAGGCCTGTGATAATGCAAGAAGGCCAGCAATATTAATGTTGTTGTCTCTTAAATCAAGTCGTACAAGTGAGGTGTTTTCAGCAATTATTTCGGCAAGTGTGATGATACCAGTTGCTGATAATCGGGAAGAAGCTAAACCTAGTCTTTCAAGAGATTTGTTTTTTATAAGATAGGGTTTAAGAACAAGTAAACCTTCATCTCCAATACGATTTTTTCCTATGTTTAATGAGCATAAAGAAATAGGCTCATTTAAAAATTTTTCTTTGGAAATGTAAGGTCCTAAAAACTCCATGCCAATAAAAGTTATATTTGTATTCCAAAGTTGAAGAGTTTCGAGTCTTTTAACTTCTGAATCTAAAAGAGCGTTGCAGATATGCCCTAAACCAGAATCCTGTATTGGATTACTTTCCAAATCTAAAACTTTTAAACTGCGATTGTAGCGCAAAAGATTTGCAATATAAATACAATCATGTGATGAAATCTTATTTCCGTGTAAAAAAAGTTCTTCTACAGTTCCTCCATCTACCAAACCACCTAATATGATACGCAGGCGATTTCCATTTAAATAACAATTATTAAGATTCAAAACGCGAAGAGAAGAAGAATTACGAAAACCCTTGGCCAAAGTCGTTGCGCTGGATTCAGTAAATACCGAACGATTGAGGTCAAGTTGATCAAGTTCAGAATAATTAGACAATAATTGCGATAAGGCTAGCCATCCTCTAGCGCCAATATTACTGTTATTTCCAATCGATAAGATTGAACAACTGCTGTAATAACAAATTATTTCGCACAATGAAACACAGCTGTCCTCTTGTAGATAAGTATTTGCTACATCTAATAGCTCAGTCTTTATATTCATAAAAATAATTTCTAAAGCTTCTACGGTTTTTAAGTCAAGGGTACATCCACATAAATCGATGCATGGAATATGATCATCGATAATTTCATAGTCTTGTAATTGAACTATCAATCTATCAAGTGGCTTTATGGCAGCAAGTTCACATTCTTTTTTGTATTCGTTTATTAAATCATTTACGTTTACTGAAGAAGGAAGTATAGGCTGATTGGACGGAATGATATTAAGATTTTCACTAAAGCTCACTTTATTTGATTTATTCTCAGTTTCAATGTTTTTCAAAATAGGGCGAGGAGAAACAAGTGAAGGGTTTGAAGATAACCTTTTTTGCAATCGGGGGCTAACGACAGAACGAGAAGTATTCGTTTTGGTGTTATCGATTGAATCATTCATGTTTGAAAAAATAAAATTTTTATTGTCAACAATATTTAGAAACCATTTGAGTTAACGACACCTCTCGAAGTATTTTCGGAATCCCTAATTATAACACTTTCAAATCAGTTGTTTAAATTTGAACAAAAATAGTCAATTATTGTAGTTTTTTAATTGAAAATTTTCTTGCAAGATCAATGCTTGTTTTACGCGAATCTATCAAAATTTATCCTACCCTTTCGATTTATCCAGATTAGCGCACTTAATTTTTTTTCAAAGACAAATTTTTTGATATTATTAATAAAATCAGTTTTATTTCAATCCACACTTTATATTTTTTCCAAGACACAATTTTTCGTCTTTTCCATCAATGATAAGCGCACTTTATAAATTTTATTTTCATTTATATTACAGGTTTTGTATTTTTTTGACTTCGCCTTTTCTGATTTAATCCGAAAATTTTAAACTAATTAAAACAAAACCGCTAAAATATAAAAATACAACGGTTTCCATTAAAATAAGCACGTGCAAATAAATCTCACAGTTCATGTTAAGCCTTTAACATTATCAGCTTTTGCAACAAAAAAAATTTTAAAGTTTTTTGACATGACCCAGATTTTGAAATTTATTCCCCTCACGACAAAATAAATTTAATTTTCAATATAGTTTCTTAAAAACAAATTTAAAATGGCAACTAAATGACATAATTAAGGTTGCTTTTATATTCAAGACGAAATTAAAAACAAGTCAATAAAAAAAAATTAAGTACCGGCGAAAAAATGGCTTTATCGAAATAATCTAGTTCTCCTAATACAAAGCAAAGGTCCTTAAAAACGATAAAAAATAGCCCCTTAAAATAACACACAAGCAAACAAGAGTTAATGATTGCACTTCAAATATAAGTTAATGATACGGTTTTTATTTTATGTATATTGAGAAAATATCTTTAAAAAAAAATAAATTGAAAAGGAAAATTAAAAAAAACTTTTTACGGTCTTGGTTGGTATCATTATCCGATGAGTGAGTATGATTTGATCAAAAAAGTTGTTCGGTCATCGCTAATTTGTAAAATTTTTTGTTGAAAATGCTCATTGATAACATTTTATGCTTCTTTTAACATCCAAATTGCGTTAAGCTAATTAATTGAGGATGTTTGGGAGGAGAGATTTTTATCATTACGAGATAACGATTTACAGAGTGAATAATAATTTTAACAATGTTTTACTTATTGATTAAATGGTAAGAATATGATTTTGAAAAAGTTAAATTTTTAACCTTTTACACTTTTTTGTTTGAAAGTTGCTTGAAAAAATATTCAAATAAAAATTAGTTATTTTCCAAGCCTAGACACTCAGTATTTCGTTAATTTTCTAAAAAAAATTTTTATGAAAGGGTTAAACGATGATTTTTCATGATATTCCAATTTAGTTATTCTGACGGTTGATGTATTAATTTAACAATCAAAGTTTTTTTTATTTCCAAATAACAAAGCCTTCGTCTAGAGTTACTATTGGTTAAAATTCATAAAAAACACAAAAACGTAATTATAACTAGGTAATTTTGGTCAAAAATTTTCAGCTACTTTAATTTCATTCAATGCATGTAATTTAGTTTGTATTATTCTCGAAGGATTAAATTCAAAATGTTTTAGGCCTATGAAAGGGGGTTCTTTCAAAATTAATAATAATCAAAAAATGTTTTTTAGTTTAAAAATCATAAATTTTACAGAACCATTATAAAATGGAAAGCGCACGAGCATTAAAGAATGATTATCTTTTAAAATTTATTCGTTTCTTAAAATTTTTTACTTATTTTAGTTCATTGGCCGTTTCTTTTGACTTTTATTTAAATAATTTTCTTAAAATAGCATCTATTATTGAGTCCTTTTTTTAGTTTATAAAATCTTAATGTATTTCGGCAAGCACAAAATTATCAGCCATAGATTTTTTTCTTTTTTCGATGGTATTAGCTAGTGACTATAAATTTCCGAAAAAATAGTTTAAGAGTATTTCCAGTTTTACACGTTGTTATCTCATCTTTTTTGCAATTCGAGAATTTTTTCACCACAAAAAATTAAATTAACTTTTTTAAGTCTTTAAACTTGACAAACTGAAAAATTGGTAATATCATCAACCATCTTGAACCTAGAGTCAAGATGCTCACAGACAAAGTAATGATTCGCCACACATTAAGATAATCAGTAAATTGATCGTTAATGGATCAGTTTGTTAACTGCAATCTCTTATGGTGTTTTCTTTACGATCATTTTAAGCAGAAATAAAATAAAATTAGTATAAAATTTTCTGTAATAAAAAATTAAGAAGTGATTTTAACAGACGAAGCATACATTGAAGAAAAATTAAAGTTAGAGTAGATCAACGATAAAACACCACCAATTTTCATCCACATTACCCATGAATGTCATTTATGGATTCATACACTAGAAATATTTTTCCGGAGATCTCCATACGAATGACCTTAATAGCAAGAGTATCAATGCGAAAAACACAGAAAATAATTTATATAATGGGAAAAAACTTGGCGATAATAAAAATTAAACAGGCGAGACTGCTCCTCCGATAAAGTTTATTTTACATTCAAGACATCAAACTGTGGTTTAAATATTGTCATATATTGGTACATTAAGTAAAACCATGCCATTAAAAAATCTTCCTGATTTAAATTTACTCATGAGCTGTGCATTAGCAGCAATAAATTTTTTTGATTTATAAAACATCTGCATTCAAATAATCTTCTCTTCAAAGTACAAAAATGACCTTTCGATTTAACAGAAAACTGGTGAGTAGAACGGGATTTAAATGGTAAATCTTTGTCTTTACACTACTGTCATGGGTTTTTACCTGGATGTTTTCGCGGACATTTAAGATACTACGTTTGATATAAAATTGTCTAGATTCGATATTTTGCAAGGTAAAATTCAACATTTATTTTTTTATTTTTCTTATTGCAGATTTATCCCATCTTCTGTAACCAGAAGTCTGGTCGCTTCTGGTTAGTTTTGCATTATGACTGGCTTCTACCTCAAGTCATTTCGCAAAGCTATCCAATTGATTAAATGAGTTTCTTTTTTTAAAAAATTAATTGAACTTTTTTAATTTTAAAATCATTGATCTATTTACAGTTTATCACTTTTGAAAGGTCCTGGAACAATTTTATTTTTCTCACAGAATACAATTCGCCTTAAGTCGGTAAGCCTCGATTCTTTTTAACCGATAAAATGTTGAATTTTTCAATTCATGCATGAGAGAGGAAGTGGGAGGCACTAAAAATCTTTCTTTGTATCAAATTTCACTTCTTCTTTAACCATCTTGTTGCTCCTGCAATTGAAGGAAGACCTCTAAAGCTTCATCAAACCAAGTTGTCAATCTGAAAAGTTTTTAATAACACGCATTAAGTTTTTTCTACTTTTATTCTTTTAATTCGAGTTTTCAGAAATGATTATTTTAATATTATGAAAAACTTCATTTCTCAAAGAAGAACAATGCATGATCAAAATCGATTTTAATTTTATCGATCTGAAGGGTGTCGAATTTCATGTAGGTATATTAGGTCATGTGTGTTCAGTTGGTTGAAATTTTTTGGTAATTAATTGTTTCTATCTTTTTAATAAAATTGATAGAGTTCATTTAACAGATAAATTTGATAAAATTAATTTATTCCATATTTGGTTTCATATGAGCTAAAATTATGTTTAGTTGATAAAACATTTGATTTCGAACTCTTTAAAGATTTTCATGATCTTCTAAATAATTGTTTCAGCAGAAAATTCTCTATTGTTAAAACTTACTATTTATTGAAATAGAGATCCTGTCGTCTAAAATAACCCTAACAATTAATAAACCCTTCAAATGTATTTGAACTTTTTTTGATAAGACAAGGGTGGACTCTCGACGATAAGACTTGCAAAACTAAAGGAGAATCCAATAAAAAGCCTCTCATCCATTGTTACTAACAACAATGAACATTCTCGTAGTCTACCTCATGGAACGATAATGGCAGAGGTCAATAGAAAATAACGAATAAAAAATTTATAAAATTCAAATAAGCAAAAAAATTATTAAGACGTCGATCAGACCATCTAATTCTTGTTTGTCTCAACCGACACTGTGATTCTGTATTTAAATTCATGAATTTCAATAAAATTTTGCAATTATTTTCCAAAAAAGATTATCAAGACCTCACATCGAGTATTCCCATTATTACCAAAAATTTTCCATAGTAAAAAAAATACCTAATAATGAAAGTAAGGATATTGAGATTTTCTTTTGTATGAACAGGCGCATTTAAGATTTTAATGGATTTTCCTAGTTTTATAAATCGTTCTTTTTAATCGATACAAACTCTTTCTGTTTCTTATTAATTCTCTCACATATGTATTCAGGATTATTATTTCATCTTGTCTAGTGTTATCCATTATTATACTCTATCGGCAATTTTATTGCTTAGGAGTTTTCTATCCTATTAATATATGTCATAAAGGCGATCGTTCTTTGGTTTCCGTTTTAAAAAATTTTAACCCAATCCTCCTTCAAACTTCTAAAAAAGCAAATCAGCATCTATATTCAACCTTTAGGAAATAGTTCAACTTTTCATCAATGTCACCGATTGAACTTTGCGCATGATTTAATGCTTTTTTTATTTTTTGTTTAATGGAATTTGGTTTTTTAATAAAAAGATAATTTAAGCTTTTCATGAATTTTTTGTAGTTTTTAATTCACTCACTAATTAGTTTTCAATAACTTGTTTCTTCATTAAAATATGCAGTAATTCTAATTTTTCAGCGTTGATTCTCGAATTTACTCTCTTTGTTTCATTTTTTGTTATAAAATATTGACAAAGTTTTGTTTCAAAGCTAAATTTTAAATTTTGACATTTTTAATCTTCAAATACCTTTTCGTTGATTTTAGTAACCATTCTTTAAGTTAAGACCTCTTGTAACCTCTCGAGAAGGAGGCAAGCAAATAAAAAGGGAATAGTCGAACACTAGTAATTTTTTACTTGGCTTACCATTAAAAGTTATTTTGGTATCAAATTAATTACTAAAAAAGTTGACAACAATTAAAATTTTTCATCACGATTAAGCATGCGGCAATCTTACTTTTAATCTAAATTTTCCTCCGAAAGTTTTCGGATATCAATGGAACTTATATCATGTAATTTAGTTGTCAGTGCAAAAAATCAAGTCTACAATAAAAATCAACCTCGCACATAAAACTTTACTCATTGACACTTATTATGCGATGGGGTCGTAATGGCGAGGTGATATGCGATACATTTGGATTTATTGCGGTTCTTCTCCATATCAGTTTTTCACAATGATAAAAAAATTAATTATATTATGTTGGTCGGCCATTGAAATGGAGAGCTTGTTTTAATCGAAGATAATATCGATAAATGACCAATTAATTTAGATAATTATTTCATTAACTATTAATTGTATATCAAATGCTTTAATGTCTACATTCCCTGTAAAAATTAACTATAGTTAAAAAATATCACTCGATAAAAAGACTATAAACTGTACGACAAAGTACTTGATTAATTATTCTTGTATGAGACTGGAAGGATCAAATTGATCTTATTTGAGATTTTTTAATCGACTATTAAAAATTAATCGCATATTTAATCATAGGGAATCCCAATTATGTCCCAAATTTATCAAAAAAAAAATGAAATAAAACATTTTATAATTGTAATGCGAAAAATAATGTAATTTTTTAATAAAAATATGAGGTAAAAATCGTAATAAATCGTTGTATTTTTTTATGGCGCAAGAAGATCAACCAAACAGAGAAAAAACAGTTTTTGTAAATGAAAGTCATCAACTATATAAAAGGTTGTGAACGAAAAAAATGAATTGTAATCAATTGTCAATATTTAGAAAAGTCGTTCGATGTTTGTGTAAAAAAAATCAAGCCAGTGAATCTGAAAATTCTGAATTCAAAGATCTATTTCACCTGTTAGAAGAAACTTTAAATACAAGTCTTCTTCTTCTTCTTTGCTCTACGTCGGCGCTAATGCGACGACGTCGACCCTCGTATTGTCACAGATCGTCTGCCATACCGACCGGTCATTGATCGCCAGTGAGATGTCGTCGACCTTTGGTAGCCCGGTATCTCGCAGTAGTGATCTGATGTAATTCATACGACGATGACCGCCGGGTTTGAATATTCCAGTCGGGTTGTAGAACAGGGCAAGATGTACTGACTGATCGGTTCTGCGGGCGCAGTGACCAGCGTACCGCAGGCGTCTTGAACGTATTGTTAAGCTCACTGGTGGAATGTAACCGTATAGATCGACGTTGGTCGTGTGAGATAAATATGAGACGTTAAGAGCCTTCCGCAGCAGTCGTGTGTATGTGCCGTTTAAGGAACGTTCCTGTGCAGCCGTCAACGACCAGCATTCGGATCCGTACAGGAGTACAGCTTCTACTGTGGCTCGGAAAATTTTCTTCTTGAAGTCTTGATCGAGATTCTGCGCTTTCCATATCATCCAAAGTTTGTGAGCGGCCACCCAAGCTTTGGCTTTGCGGGTTGCAATATCTTTGTCCGTGGTGCGAACCCAAGAGCCCAAGTAACAGAAGTCGTCCACGAAATCCACTGGCCCAGACGAAAGCGACAGGACATCATTTGTTGCATATTGATTGATGAGGATGGATTTCGTTTTGGCCTGATTGATGGAAAGGCCGACTTCCATAGCAGCACCCTCCAGAGTCGACAGCAGCGACTGTGCGTTCCTGACGGTGTCGGATAATATTTCTATGTCGTCGGCGTATTCTAGGTCAGTTAGATACTGTGTTGGATATCGAGAACTTTGGCGTCGCTTCAATGTTACGCCAAGCTCTATGGTCATGGACTGACGAAGAACGTAGTCCAAAACAATTATGAACAGGAAAGGTGCGAGTGTATCGCCCTGTAATACTCCGGTCTTCACGGTGAACGGTGCTGTGTCACCGTCTTGTGTTGAGACGTAGCTTCTGGAGTCAACGTAAATACAGCGAATGGCACCGATTATTTTTGGTGGTATTCCGTAACTATGTAGTATTTGAAACATACACTCGCGGTCGACCGAGTCGAAGGCTTTCGGGAAGTCCACGAAAACAGCGCACATGGAAGCGTCTTTTCGAGCCGAAATTTCTTCTATAAGACGTCGAAGAGTCAGTATTGGCTCCAAGGTGGATCTTTGTCGTCGAAAGCCATTCTGATTAGTTCTGAGCAACTTCTCGACTGGCTCACGTATGCGGTTAAGCAGGATCAGGTTGAACAGCTTAGCTGTACATGACATCAGACTTATGCCACGATAAGAACCGTATTGAGACAGGTCGCCTTTCTTTGGGGCAGCGATGATGCGGTTTAACAGGAACTCGGAAGGTGGTTGACAAGTAATGTAGATCTGGTTGAGAATGGGATGAAGCAATCGAAGAAGCTCCGTGTCTTGAAGGACCTCGGGTGGTACTCCATCTGTACCAGAGGCCTTACCCTTTTTGAGTTGCTTAGCTGCGGTGAATATTTCTTCTATTGTTATTTCACCAGTTGGGATTTTATGTAGCATATTACCATCACTTGTCAGGATGCGCTTGATGTTGAACTTGTCTGAATGGACTGTCGGATTGTTCAGGAGATTCTCAAAATGTTTCTTCCAACCTGCCAGGCGCTCAGCCGGGCTATTAGCCTTAATTTTGGCACTCGCCTTAGACTTTCTGCCAGATAGATTGTTGATAGTCTTCCAGGCCTCTGCCGTTTTCCGACTCTCGTCAGCAATACGGATATTTTCGAGTTGACCCTCGATGTATTTGCGCTGGCTGACAGTGTATTGCTGAGCGAGAGCTTTAGATGCTGCATACATTGCGTCGCGTGTTGCGTTTGTTCGACATCGCCTGTGAGCTCCCTTCGTAGTCACGAGGTGAGCGCGTGCTGACTTGACTGCCTTATCTTCCCAGGGAACTCTTTTCTTGGTTCGAATGACAGGTGGGATGCACACCTCTGCTGCTGTAGCCACCGATTCGACGAATGAAGTGTAACTCTGCGTGTGATTCAACGAAGTAGTGGAAAGCTCTGCATAGCGATTTGTGCAGCTGATTCTAAATGACAGCGAGACATCTGGATCCTTGAGTGCAGACCAATCATATTGCTGATGATTCTGCATTGGTGGTTTGCTCGAACGTAGACTGAGTTTGATATCCGCAACGACCAGTCGGTGATCAGTGGCAAAAGGTCGGAAGGTGTAGGCGTTACAGTCACGCACAGAATTACGGAACTTTTGACGGCAGACGATGTGGTCAATCTGAGACAGTATGTTTTGCGGGCCTCTATGCGTGTAAAGACGACTTGGGCGTTTCCGGAATAATGTGTTGGAAGAGAAGAGTGAATTAGCCGACAGGAAGTCTGAAAATTAATCCGAATTCCTGTTAGATGTGTTGGAGTATACCCATGGACTGAGTGCACAGGCTTGTAGTCGAGCGTTCCAGTCTCCAAGTATCACCAGGAATGAGTGACGACCAACAGAGTCAACTGTTTGTTGCATGTCCGTGTAGAAGGATTCAATGTCTGAATCGCATGATACGCTTGTCGGTGAGTAACATACAACACTGACCAATTTCGGAAAAGATTTTCTCAGCTTTCTGTTCAGCCAAGTGAACGTAAACTGAACGACCCGCTGCGAGATGAGATTAACGGCATCAAGAGCGGCATAAGTATGAAGACTCATCAACAGACCAACGCTTCCGTTTCCATGTTCGTCTGCAGACGAGTACACTAACCGCCAGCCACCGCCGACGTCCAGATGCCTGAGATCCTTGCATTGCATGCGATGCTCTTGAACTCCGATCGCCGCAACATTCAGCTTGTTTGCTTCTGCTGTCAGCTCGCCTTGTTTCCAAGCAGAGTTGAGAGATCGACAGTTCAAACTCGCCAACTTGATGTTATCTCTCATGTTCACGAGAGGACGCTGATTATGCTGATGAAAATGATTGTGGTGATGACGACTTCCTGTAGCTGACTTTGCGACACGCTCGCAGGAGATACCCAAGCGTGACGGAGGTCTTGTTGAACCGGGCGACACCTCAGCCGGCACAAAATTTTGATATGTTGTGTTATTCATGAGGGTTGTCGTGGCTGTGATCCAAGGATCTACTGCATGGTTCGCCAGGCCACATGCAGGCTCAAACTGAGAGCAGCAGTTGGCAGATAGCGGGTTCAACCAGATGGTTTACTGCGCCTTTACGACGTACTGCCTCGCCGTGCCCTGAACCGTCAAAATCATCGCTGTTCGGGTCTTCACCCAGAACCCTGGGCTGGAGTGCTTTTGTCTTGAAGGCATTTCCTCCTTCATCTCAGGTGCACTAAACCTCTAGGGTTATGTATACTGCGCCCCAACTCGCAGTCGCTGTTGCCCCATTCTGTAGGAAACCGTGCCGGCACTAGTAGCCAGGGGTCAGCAATTGACCAGGAGAGGCTGTATTTTGCGCATCACTGGTCCATTAGCGACTGGGAAGTAGCCCAGCCAGTGGCGTGGACGAAAAATCGACCGAGCCACCACTTCCATTTAATAGCCACAGGAAACCAAACTAGCATATATAATTTTACTCGAAAGTTTTTAATAATATTTATACATAGAAATTTCGGAAGAAAATTAAATTCACAAAAATTATTTGAAATTTAATTTCAAAAGTGGGATATTTATTTAGTTTTTTTTTAAAATAATTTGTATCTTAGTTAAAGTTTTTCAAAGGTTGATTTCCAATTCTTTATCTTAAAATTATTTTTTTATTTAACCAAAATTAATATTGCTCTTTGAATTCTAGATCCTACTACAACTAGTTTACAAAAAAAAAAAAAAAAAAAAAAAAATTTTATTTTTTTTATTAAATTATTTTTCGGATATTAATCATTTTTTAACAATTATCAGATTAAATTAATTATTTTTGATATCAAAAGAAAAATTTAAAAATACTTTCCCTCCTCAAAGTGTTACTAAAAAATCAGGAATTGATGTCTGTTTGAGATTTGATTATATCCTAATATGTTAGCATGAATTATTATAAACGAATCCTACTACATGATTATGCATTTTATTCTAGAACATTTATATTTTACAAGAAAAATATTCGGTAGTAGTTTAATTTTAATCAATATAAAGTATTGGGTCTTTCACTGCACATAACTATTTTATTTTTAAGATCGATTTATGACCCACAAATATTAATTAAAACATCAAAAATCAAATGCTACTATTTCCCCTTGTGGAATATACATCGATTCCTTTATGTTCATTCAAGGATTCTCAGGGCTGTAATCTCATATCTACCGTTTGGCTTGCTAATCACACACGAGCAATGAAAAGATCTGCAGTATATTATCGATCAAAAATAAGCAAAAAATAGTGAAAAAATTCTATTAAATTTTTCGTTACTTAAAGTTATATTAAAACAGAAAGTGGAAAAAATTTCTAAAAAATTGTTATAAAAGTAAAAACAATCGTTTGAATTTAGGGAAAATTTCAACTCCACTGCGGACGTTGTAGGATTTATCAAAAAAATAAAAAGATCACATCTGGGTCTTATTTTATTTTATTGTTATATTTTGTTTTTGTTAATTCTAAAAAGTTAAAAAATTATTCCCTGCTTTAATTGCATTTGAGATAATCGAAGCAATAACAGGCGCAAAATGAGTATTTATGTTTCGTCAAAATTCTTTTCGACCGAACCTTGTATGAATAAATTTCCACAAAATTTTATTATTTTTTTCAATAAAATACTTGGTTAGCCTCGTATAAATAGATGAAATTAAAAAATTTTGGTTTGGCCATAAAAAATATAAATTGGAGGCGCGGACATAATATAACTCTAAAAGCAGCCAAAAATGATTTATATCAATTTAATTAAATTAAAAAATACATAAATATGTGAAAAGATTGCTGAATTTCAACGAATTATTAATTTAAAAAGTAAAGAAGTCCAGAATATATTGTTTGACCATTTCTTTAAAAAAAAAGAAAGTTTTAAAGATTACTACAAAACAATTAAAAGTGTGATATGGTATTTAAGATGATCGGCCCTTAAGATTTATTCGTTCGGCAGTTTAATTTTTCAATTTAAAGATAAAATTAAGAATTCATAATTACAAAGTCATCTCGTAAAGAGTGACCTGATTCTTGAGATTATTTTTTCGATAAATTAAATAAAAAAATCTTCTAAAACACAAAAGCAACAATCTGATATGGTTTATTCATCCGAGGATCATAACTACTCTAAATTAAAAATGAGCATGAATTATGAATAAAATGAATCAAAAATTTCTTTCCATACCTAATGATCACATAAAATAAACTTAGAGCTTTGGTGTTTTTTATTTTTTAATGAATACATTAAAAAATTAATTCAAATTGTCATGAAAAATTATAAAAAAAATAAAGCAACCCGAATTGAAAATATTTTTAACGCTAAAAAAATAATAATTTCCTCGACATACACAATGGTAAAAAAAATGAGGGCGGAGGTCATGTCATTATAATACTGATGGGATCAAATTTTATTTTTAATAATTACATGCTAAGTGAAAAAAGGTCACGATTAAACGTATATTTAATTACTTAATCATAAACATTTTTTTCTAAATAAAAACTGTTAGCATGGGATTAATTTTATAATAACACATTTCTTTGCTCAAAAAATAATCACAATTTAAAATAACAAACTATATTTTCTAAAAGAAGAATTAACTAGCAAATATTTGAAAATACAGCATGGTGAAATTTTTACCTTGATAGGAAAATTTTTATGCACTTTTCAAGCAAAATAGTCAAAATATTATATTGTGATAAAATATGATTATTATTAATATTTAATTAAATAGTTATTGTACTTTATTGGATTATTTCTACTCAGGCTGATGGGTGGAAGAAGAACTTTTGAGAGTTTTTGGAGGTGTTTGCTCATTAAGTTGATCATGATCTGGCCATTTTGGAGGCCACTTTTTTAATTTTTGCTCTTGTGAAACTTTTTCACAGCAGGCAGTTCGATGTTGGGACTGTTGAGTTAGAGCTTTACAGGAGCTGCAAATTCCATCAGAATTACAGTAACAATGTGGACATGGTGTCATCGTCCAATGACTGAGGCGTTGGTGTGAATGCTAGTGCGCACAATGAATCTACCTTAACTAATTAAAATTCTTCCTAATTGATAAAAAAAATAAATTTTTTTGATTTTTATAAAACATCATTCAATTTATAACTCTCTTTACTAAATACATAAACCGTTGCATTTTTTGTTGCGCAATTATACACAATTTATCTCCTGGTAATATAAAATTAATAATATTGTTAACCTTCAAGATTAAAAAATTCTCCGTTATTATTTACTTTCCGAGGTTTTATTTAACAATGTTAGGAGAATAATCAAAATCTAATTAGAAAATGTGTCCCTTGGGAATTTTTCTTCTTGCTATAAGTTTTGATGAAATGCATATTTAGGATAAATTGAATTTTTATCTACTAACTTAAGATTTTATAAAAAAATTTTATCCCCATTATTCATTATAAAAATAAAAAATGAGTGATTCTTAACTAAATAATGATAACCTTGTTAATACTTATTAATTTTGATCTGTTGGAAAATAAAAAATCAATTTTCACGCAAAAAAATTTAATAATTAAATATATTTTAAACAAAATAACAATTTTCTTTTTTTTAGTAATTTTTATTAAATCAAAAACGAATAAGACATTAGCCTAAGTGTTCAAGCTATTAAAAACATAAAATTTGACATGAGTTTCTATATTTAAAACTAATGATTTAACAAAAATCAAGCTATCGTAATATTTCATTTGGTACACGTTGTTTAAATGTTAAAATCAATAAAAGCTTTCTTATTTTTTATTTTTTAAATATGTTCTAAATGCAATTAAATACGTGACTAAATTGTTTTCTTTGCAACAAGCTAAAGAAGAAGTATTCACTTACAAACTAAATGCCTAAACAATAATTATTATTTCACTTCTTTTTTAGCATAAATCTGATTTATTTTTTTCTAGATTTTTTTATAGAAGGTTCCACTAGAATGTAACATCTTTCAAAATATTAGCGGCCATCGACATTTCATTTGTAAATTTACAAATGTTATAAATTCTGAAATTTCACCGAAGGGCCAAAGCAAAGTTAGAAGTGGTAATTAGTGTTTTTTTATTTTTTATGGTAAATTTAATTTCAAAGAATAACGATTCTGATTGTTTAAATGTTTACATAAATATTCGAATCTTATCAAAATACCTGCAAATAGTATTTAGTTTTTAATATTTCGCCATCAACCTAATAGAAAATGAGTCAGAGAGTTGATTTCTATCGTATTGTCAAAATATTTATACATTAAGAAAATACTTTTAAAAATATAAAAATTTATCAGTTTGATGTTTAAGGAATTATCAGGTCCAATAATAGCTTATTTACTAGTGAAATTATGAATCACTTTATAAAATATTAGAGTGAGCAGGTAACTAATTTTATTAGTATGTCTATTTCTTTCATTTTTAATAAAAACCCAATTCTTAATCTTAAAAATTTTAAAATTTTGTAATTATTGAAATTATAAACATATAAAAAGACAGAAACGATAAAAATTGATGCGTTTAAAAAAAAATCTCACAAAGTCTATTCACCTTTGGAAAATGACCTATAAAATTTTATTATTCACTTTAAACAAATGAATGTCGCATGGGATTATCGGAAGTAACAAATTTATAAGTTTGATTAATCGAGCCTGATAAGATACAAAACTTTCCATCTAAAGTTAACATCTAAGAAGAAATATTAATGATTAGTTTAGTTATTTGACCCATTAATGATTTATTCAACCTGTTACTGTTTAGATTCTATTCTATATCTAAGATAAGTATATTTATTTAAATACTGTGAAAAAAATATTTTATATTTTCTGTAAAAATAAATACGTGTAGCATTGATCGGTGTGATGAAGAATTGAGTAATTTTTCTGTTAAGCATTTTTTGTCATAAAATCCTGCGTAAAAATTTTTTGGAATAAATAAAGAAAATTACTTCCAAAAAAAACTTTTTTAGTCTAAATCTAAGTTTTTTTGAAACATTGAAACACAAAATTTTTTTAGGAATAGTTATTTTTTGGTTTAATATAATCTTCAATCTAGATATGAAATTAAGCCTGTTAAACTCTTATGTTTGGCGATTTAGCCAGGAGTTGTTTAAAGATTATATTCTATATTCAGATCTTAAAAAGCATTTTTTAATTCAAGTTAATGGAAAAATTTTGCTCCAGTTACTTTTCTTCACTCTTTCAGGAAATAAAAATTTTGAAGTTTCTATTGTAGAGGGGCTTAAAGTCTTAAAATAATAACCCATCGATATCATCCATTATCAAGCTATAATTTTTTTTTAGAAAGATTGAAAAAATTCTTACTTGTTTTTTACATAGAGGTATTAGATTTTTGCAGTTTTAAATATTTTAATGTAAAATAATAGCATTCGCTTAAAATACCTAATATCTTATCATATTGGTTGGGATATTTTTTTGCCTTAAAAATTTTAACTTTTAGCCTGTAACCTTCTAAGGTGGTGTTATGATGTTAAAAGACTAAAATAAAAATATAACCTGGCTTTCTTTTGAAAAAAATTTCAAAAAGCCTTTTAGTCCATGATAGCTCTCGACTTAATCGATTTTATTAAAACGTTGTTCTATTTAAAATAATTTTATAGAAACTACAGATCAGTTTTATGGTCGCTAGTCTTGGACACAATTAAATGGTATAAAGGGCATATCCTACTCAATATGATATAATTTTATTTAAGATATAGAACACAAGTTAAACTACGTTGGAATCGGCATCGTTATAATCCATAATTTTGGTATGTGTATTGTATTTAGATGAATATAATAAATAGTTTAAGTTTTTAAGATTTTGAAATTAGACATGTGAATATTCTTACATTATAACACAAATAATTCTTTTTTCAAATACAAAAGAGGGTCTTAAGAGCTATACTCAAAAAAATTACCAGGAAATTCTCTGCTTAAAAAAAATTTTTGAGTTTGTGTTCATTGTTAAAAATAATTCCAATCCTATATTTTCATGACATGTTAAGCTCTATCTTCCTTAAAGAAAATTATGGAGGATTCTATTTAGAAAAGTTTTAAAATTTTAAATTTCAAACAAAGCTCAAATATTTGGAAGAGAATATTCTTTGTGCTAAAGCATTTTTCAAACTCTACAAAACATCATTTGGGAGTAGATAACAATAGAATCTACTGAACAAATAACATGACGCACTTATTAATTATTGTTCGAAATTTCTCTTTATTCTTTTAGATATCAACTAAAGTCCTGATTTTTAAACTGAATTATTTTAGTTTTGACCTATTTATATTTTCTGATAATGTTAGGAGTAAGACTATTTTTCACAATTATCAATATCTACGTACGAACAACAGTTCCTACCAAGCGATAGTTACACTGAAAACATTTAATACTCGGAAATAAATCCTTCTTAAGGTAAATTTCCTTGTGTTTTGACGGTACTTATTGTTTTATGAACAATTGAATTTCATACAATACATTATGTGCCGTTGAGAAAGACTTTCCTGCTTATTAAACATAAATAAAATTTGATCTCTATGAAATACACAATTCTCTCTCGAGTTTAGACTTAGAAAAATTGTTGAATAACAGATTTATTTGAAACACATAGCTGCGTTTGAAAATATAAATGATGTTTTAAGCAAAAAATACACAAACATCAGCATTGTTTTTAATAAACGGTTAATCAATACAATAACAAACAAAATGAATCCATCAGTGTGACAGACTTGCAAAAAAATTCCAAAAAATTATTATTTTTTTCTCTCCCAGCAATCAATAATTAACCACTCTACCATATGCATTTTCTAAGCTTATATCGCTGTAATTGAAACTAAATTTCTTTAGCTGTTTCATAAATAAGCCAAAATTAATTATGGCCTTTCAATCTATCAAAGAGTAATTGTAATTATTTTAAATGAACTTTAATCCCTACAGAAATTTTTGCGGTTCTGATCAAAAGATCTACAGTATTTTTTGCCAGACCATAAAGGAGCTCATATTCAAGGTGGTATTTTACAGATTATCGTTTCCTTTATCAAAAATTTACTTTACTCTTGTGACTAACTGTCGGTCCTTGTTCTTGAGGACCAACTCTTAATAGCAGTTCAGATAATCATTCTTACCCCAAGCAGGGATTACATTCTGTTCATCGACAATTCCTCCTTCATGTCTGTTTCACTATACTTTGGTAGTGATTATGCTGTGTTCAAGATCGAAGTAGCTGTTGCCCTTTCGGTGTTAAATCTTACAGGCACCAGTAGCCAGATGTAGGCATTTAAGTGTTAGAAGCTAAATATTTTAAATTCTGGGCTCATGGAGGTTGGTATGCCGACAGTTAGTGGCTCAGATCAAAAACACGTTCCCAACCAAGAGCCTTGCAACGGATTACTGCAAATAAAAAAATAGTCATGAGAGTTTTTTTATCTTTACAGATACTAACACAAAAGAGATTCATTGAAAATAAATAATAAACCTTTTTAAATAATAATTAGTTAGAGTAGATTAGCAAAGCTCTTTAGCAGTTGAATTAAATTAAGTTCAATTTGAAAGAAATATTTAAACAAAGTATTAATATGTTAAAGATTATTTTTAAAGATTTTTTTTTTATCATCAAAACTTTTATGAAAAATTTATAAATCATAAAAAGGAATTTATGATAAATTTATCTAAATTCATCCTTTAAAAACATAATTTATCGATCATAATCCAGAGTGAAAAAAGATTTTTCATTTTTTTAATTTTATGTGAGTTTGGGTTGATTTATTAAATTAAACGGTAAAATTTTTCATCGTACTTTATAATTGCTTTCGATAAACATATTTCGTGATGAGGTATTCAGCGGTAACGTCCCTGAGTGAGTGTTTTCTAAAAAATGAATTTGTTTTATTTATTTTTTAATTATTAAGAAACTAAATTTATAAAATGAGTAAATTTTATTTCACTTCACCTGTTTCTTGAAACTATGAGGCTGCCTCCGCCCGAGTAGTGATGATCACTTTGAAACACCACTACGCCTTTTTTATTCTCTATTAAACCATCTAAGTATAAAATTTGCTTTGAGAAAAGTGTTAAACAATTTCGTTTAACTTATTTTAACTCTTTTTTTAATTTATGAAGGCAAAGATTTCAAAAAAATAAAAATTTGTCATTAATTTTTGTTTGCATTATTCTCAAATTTATACGATGACTATTCAAGTTCTTCTAACATCATTCGAACTCCAGACAGATTATTTTTTTTAGATATTTTATAATTATTGTTAAATATTAAAATCAAAATAATAAAATTTTATTTGTTATTAAAAATAACATGTAAGTTTATTTATGATGAATACTGGATTTCTTCAATATTTCTAAACGACAGAGACTCAAACTTGGTAAATTTTAAATAACCAAAAAATATCCCACTAAGCGTTACATTGACATATACCTTTTAGTTGTTAATATCAGGTATCCAACGTTCAAATACAAAAATGTTGCCAAAAGCTGATAAACGAAGCATCGAAAATAAAATCCGCCGATCAATATAAATAAGCATTGACTTTTTGTCACTCTAGGGTAGTTTTCAACAAAAACAAAGCAGATCGAATGTTTGTTGTACAACTTTATTTTTGAAAGGAAAATCAGCAAATAAATATGATAACCGCACAAGCATAACCAGAATCCAACATATAAAAATATCTTAAAATTTAAAATCATAATACTTTGATTCGAAAACTTTTTATATTTAAAGGAATCACTTCATTTACTATTAGTGAAGTGGAAATGAGTGCGGGAAAAAACCACCTTATAACTAGAGATGCAGAAAGATTTGTAATGCAAAGATCAATGAATAAAAATAAGTAAGTCGTAATTGTAAATAAAAGGTAAATTAAAGTTGATATCTTAGCATACCAAAAACGTTTTTTGGTTTCGAGCATAACTAAAAATAAAAAATGTGTTTTAAAATGCGTTGACTTATAATTAAAAATTTATTTGTTTTTTACCATAAAAAGGAATTATCTTAAATAACTCGCAATAATGAATTATTATTGCTGAGGGAATGGTACTATTATTTAAAATTTTTAACAAAAAATTTACAAATTTTTAATTTTTAAGAAAAAAATAGAGTTAAGAGAGTTCTAAAATATAAAAAAAAAATTTTTCAAAAAAAAAAATCTTACCCTGAAAAAGCTTATCTCAAATTAAGGTCATTAAATGCGGGATAAAATAATGGCGACTCTTATCACATCAGTGAACTGCATAATCGCATATGTTTTTAATATTATTTCGGTTCTTTTATTTTTTTATTCAATACAACTTTGTGAAAAAAAGTTTAATAAATGAAACGAATCATGAATTAAATTAACAATGGGATTAGGTTTAATCTTTGAATTATTTCATTCCCACATAACTTAGTGCATTTCTTTCTTTTTTGAATTTTTTTTGAAAAATTTTTATTTTTTAATGTAAAATAAGTCTTTATTTTGAAACTGCAAACAGTATTTTTGGGTATGTGTCTTCCATTCATGTGCGAAAAATTTTTGGTAAATTAAAGCGAAAATTTGTAGAAAGAATATTTATTCGTATTTCTTGACATATATTTGATGAAAATCATAAAATTTTTTAAAGAGAATTAATGTTAAATTTTGCCGATCAAAATTAAATTCTTAAATGAAGAATTTTGAAATCATTCGTTGAGTGTCTTGGAGTGGATCGGGTGTTTCACCTTCACTAGTCACTGGGTTATTTCCTAGTGACCATGGACCAGGAACGGGCAACATATTGCCTCTTCCAGTCAAATGCTGACCTTAGCGACTTTTTCATGCCCCGTAACCTACTAATAGATCAATTACGACAACAGCTAGAGCGCAGTTTAACAACTCCGATGCTTTAGTAACAGGATATAAAGGTGGAAATACTTTAAAGCAAAGAGCATTCCAGCCAAGGAATATCAGTAAAGACCTTAAACAGAGCAATGAGCTGAAATACAAATGCAGGACCAGACCCTTAATCGCAAGGATGAAGGAAATTTTAAATAACTGAACCTGCCATCTGTCAACTTCGGCTCTGAGTTTGAGCCTAAATATGGCTTGGAAAAAACTACGGTAAATTATTTGATCACAGCCATAAAAAACTCTGAGGGATATAAGCATATTCTACATGATTACCGTAGATACCCGCATATAAGTCGGGAAATTGAGACAAAATTTTAGCATTAAAATCGACCTACCGACTTATATGGGCGTCCACTAGAATTCCATAAAATTTTTAGAAGCTGGATGTCATTTTTCAATGTCCATTTTACAAAAATTCTTACGTGCGATGATTCATAGTAAATAAATAATTTCCACCTAAACAATTATCCGTCGATAAAATCAATCCATTAGTTGATATGTCGATACAGGTAATTTTACCGGAAATTATTAATTAAATTATAATTTTCGTTTGAAATGCACGTGTGCTTTTTTACAGGGAAAAATTTAACATGGCGAAAAGAAGAGCTTCATACACAGCCGAGTTTAAACTGAAAGTAATAAAATTTTCAGAGGACAATACAAATGCCAAAGCAGAGAGACAGTTTGATATTAACGAAAAATTGATACGTGATTGGAGAAAGAAGAAAGAAAGCTTAATTTTCTAATAAAAACAATTGTGAAAAACGATGGAAAATCGTATATAAGAGTTTATCTGTCAACTAGTAAGTTTATTTCATTTCTGTGAAGTATATTAAAAGCGAATTCCATGTGAGGAGATCAATCTTTCGCATGTTTGTAAAAATTTCGTAAAATTGCATATTATCGCTCATTTTTAGGTAAAAAAAATTATACCTACTTACATGCGGGTCACACGCAAATCCCGTAAAATTGTCCTCAAAATTACATACCGACTTATATGAGAACCGACCTTTATGCGAGTATATAGAGTATGTTGAAGCATTGATGATACAAATAACTTGATTATTGGAATCGAAGTCAAAATTTTATTTTATTTCATGTTTAATAAATTCATCGTAAAAAGTTAATAAAAATTTTTTAATTCACCCATTTAATGTAATATGTAAAAAATATTATTAAAAAATTTAATTATTATTATTGTTACTATAAAACACTAAAGATTATTTTTTATCGAATATTTTGAGTGTTTTTTTTATTTTTATATTATTTATAAGCAACGTTGTCATTATTATTCTTGCTACAATTCAGTTTTTTTTTGGAAATGGCCTTTTAATTCTTTTTGAAAACATTATTTTTTGATAGGATATAAATGCTTTATTTTTTATTTTTTTGATAAATTGTGAGTAATAATTAACGATGAACTGTTATATAAAATTTTTTAATTAAAAAATGTTAAAAAAATTACCATAAAGATTTGTAATATGAATATTTTTACCTCAAAGACTGAGTGAAAGTATTTCTTGTACAGTAAATTAAACTACGACTAGCAGAATTGATCCAAAAAATCGCCATAGTTAAATTAAAAATATTTTGATAATAAAATGATTCAAATAATAATTATTTGTAGTTTTTTAAGGTTTTTTAAAGTGGTTAAAGTACAATTTATCAGCCTTTTCATTCCCAATAAACAGATCCAATTGATAATAATTTTAAGAAATTATAAAAAAAATTTTTTATTTTTTGCCATAAACTTTTATTTTTTTGATATAAAAAATTATTAGTAAAAATAAAAATTTAGATAAAAATTTTGGAATAATTTTGATTATTTTAACGAATGTGTATTTGTTATTTACTAATTGATAAATACCGCTTGGATCGAAAACAATTCTTTGTCAAACTAAGTCTTTTTACACAACGTATTTTTACGATCACAGAAACGAAATATTGCTCTTTTATATTTAAATATTATACAAAAAATAATATTTAATCTTTTTTATTTCAATGGAAATCAGTATTTCATCGATAAATGTGTCAAATGATTCAAAAAAAAAGGTCTAGAATAATTTTATAATATATTTTCAAATTTTGGTATCAATAACACGTTTTCAATTTCAAAAATTTATTTAATCATCGAAACGTGCTTGTATAATTTTTTTATTCACTTCACTTAAAGAAAAATTTTTAGTTTATTACCTTTTTTGCTGGCCAAGCTTTAGTAATTGTCCATGAATTAGTTAAAAAATTCTTGTAAATCAAAAATATTTTATTTTATTGCTCTAGTCTGTTTCAGATAAAAAAAAATCTCAAGAATTTTATTTTAGAATATTATACGCCGAATAAAAAAACCCTTTAAGGAAATGATCAATAACAAATTAATTTATATTTGAAGTGACGACGACTTTGCACCAAAAATTGTAATTCATTATCCTTTTGTAGATAAACTTTTTACCGTTAAAACAATAAATATATTAGTGATATTTTCATGAAAATTAAAAAATTAGTTCAAAATAATTTATTCTTGCATGTATTAATACTATAATTGGAATTATAAATCTCTTTTTGAGTTGTATATTTACTGGTTTAAAATCTATTTTTTTCTGTCAATTATTTTTTAAATTTCTAATGATTTTGTCAAAATTAATCGAAGGATCCTTTTAGATGCTGAAGTTTGTTAAGAAAAATAATATAAACAATTTTTATTTATAGCTTAATAAAAATTTACTAATTGATCTGTTAATTATTCAGGGAATCTCTTTAATTACAACATTTTTTTTAATTGTCCTTAAACCCGATGTAAAAATTAATAAAAGAAGCAAAACGTGTTTTCAAACAACTCAAGAAACGTAAAATCTATTCTATTTAAAATGATTTTAATTTATTATTAAATATATATTTGGTTAAAACAACGACTTGAATTTTTTATAAAGTTCATCGTGAATAAGAAGCTTTTTTTTTTTTAAAAATTTTTGATATCAGCCTTTAGAAATCGAAATACCTAAATAAATTTAAAAAAAAATTCAAATGACAATTTTATTAAAAATAGCTTGCATTAAATAAAAAATTAGATGATCAATAAATCCTGACACTAAAAGATCTTAAACTTTAAAACTAACTATCTTTTTTAATTTTTTGAAAATTCCAATACTTAAAAATAGTTTTTATTTAATTTCAAAATCCGTCACTGTCATTCGAGTAAATAAATAGCAATAAAACGATTGTAATATCTTTTCATTTTAACACGTAACTCTTCAAGGTTATATTATCATAATTTTTTTCTGCTGATGAATAAAAAACTTTGTATCCTGTAAAAGTGATCAATCTTGTCACCATATTTTGATAATGCTTCGACTATTATGTGAAGGATTAACACAATTGGTTCTCATTTTTATGTATTCGTTATCACTGAGAGTAAAATCAGTTGACGGTTATTTTTGATTCTTCAGGTAAAAGCATTTTTACGAACTTCTAAATCATATATTATAACTATTTATAATATCACCGAGTTGTTCTTAGTGGTAAAACACTTTGACGATAAAATTTCGTGGAAATCATATTTTGTCGTAGGGTTTTGGTGATCTGCTAGTCATGTCATTTTTAAATCCCACTTCTGAAAATCTTTTCTCAGGTTCATTTAACAATTTTCTCAGTCATAATCAGGGAAAAAACTCATTTGATCAATTCTTTATCAGGGAGATAATAATTAAACATCACAACATTTAATGTCTTGAGAGTATCTCTAATAACCGTTGTTGTTTATTAGAACTAATAATTTGTTATCATTATAAATTACTTCAATTATCTGCATTGAAAAAAAAATGTAGTTTTTATGTGACGTCTTTAATCTAATTATACTATAATGTTTAATAGATTATCTGATAACAACAAAAGACACTAAAATTACAGATATTTTCAAAAATAGTGCTTTTACATTAGATTGTGTCACTGAATATTTTAAATTTTAATTTAGTTCTTAATAAGTCTATTAATAATAGAAAAATGTTTTTGAAAAAAAGGTTGATGTAAATCGTAAAATTTTTGACATTAAATATACTATATTTTTAAAAAATCTAATAAATACATTAAAAATAGTAAATTTTAAGTTTTCATAAAGGTTGGTCATATTTTTCAGATATTACTTTCTATCTTTGAGAAACTGACTTGATTCAGTATTTTTAAGAGAAAATATAAAAAAAAAATTTAAAACACGAATCGGTTGATATTGTCAACTGAATATCTTAAAATGATTAATTTTTGCGAGATGTTTACAAAATTTTCAAATATATTAAAAATAAACAGATAAAATTACAATGTGGTTTTTAATGTTAATAAATGGGAACAGAAATACCCGTAAAAATTAATTTTTATATTATGAACAATTAACCTTAATAAAAAATTAAGAAGAAAACATCCTTGATTTTAATAAAAAGATTCACATGCACACACTTCAATTTAGATTACACTTAAATAGCTTATTAATGAAAAATTTATCTCATTTGATTTCGATATATGTTAAGATTTAATAATAGGGACATCTATTTAAAAAAATTCAATTAAATAAATTAAATAGTATCTAAATCAAAATGATAAATCGAACTCGTGATGTAAATGCACATTCTGGGGTAAAAAATAAAATTTTCACTTGTACCTTAGTTAACACAAGATGGCATAGAGCTATCAAGTTTAAGTGAGCCAATTTCGTGACATGTCATAAAAAATTAGTGAACGTATTAACGTGATTATTAAAAATAATTCGACTATATAGATAATTCAATACCTTTTAAAATTAATACAAAACTCAAGCCAGACACAAATTGTTAGTTATATACAATGAAATTAATTCATCAGGTCAAACATTTATGAGTCACAACACATCTGTGCCTTGTATAAATATTACCATATATGCTTTTTTCCATCCCGAATATCAACATAAAAAATATTTAAGTAGCCTTCTTAGCTTTCGTTAAAAAAGAATAAAGAAACGAAATCCTTTTTTTTAACGGTGAATCGATAGGACAAATTAAAAAACGCCAATTATAAAACTCTTCTTTCAAATTTAAAAAAACTCTTCTTAAATCCATAAAAAAGGATGTAAATAGATATTGATGGCTAAACCGAATAATTTTACTTTTTATGCAAAATAAACACGAAATGACTAGTAAGAAGCAAAAAATATATTTATTTTAAGAATGATTGTGAAAAATTATCATTTCATCTTAAAATCAGAGGTTTTTTTGATTCAATTAATTCAAAGAGAAAAAAATCACACGATATCGTTGGGTGAAAGTGTAGCAGTGAAAACAGTAACCAACTCGTATATCAATCAGAATTTTCCCTGCAACAAAAAATTACTCTTAACTAGTATTCTGTTTTTACTCACTTGAATACGAAGTATCATTACAGAATTATTGACTAGACAATAAAAAAAATTCAGCATGCGGTTTCTGATATTTCAACTTGTTTAGCAATTCTATAGATTACAAGACATGGACACAGAATGAACAATAACAAGCTTTACACTCCCCGCACAAGAACAAAATGAATGGCTAAATTCTTTAATCATAATTTTAGAGGCACCAATAATCAAAAATAAATATGTTAATAATCATTAATTAAACTAACAGTTAAAAAACATTAGAGTAATTATATGCAGTATCTATTACATTTTTATTTGACGATTATAACTGCTATAAAGTTTGAGAACTTCTAATTTTTTATTTCTTAAATTTTATATTTTACATTGATTCAGATTTTTTCTATATGTCTATATTTTTACGCCAATTAAATTTTACTAAATTTTTTATCCATGGATTTATCATGGATTAAAAATATTGTTAATTAGTTTTTTGTAAACTAGTTCAAAAAACAAAATGAGCTATGATTTTAAGAATTTAATTTTGAGAATTTTGTCTTTAAAAAGGGAATTTGTTAAAGACAGCAAATAACTCTAATTTTTATCGTTAATTTAAATTATTAAATTTCTAGTTAAAAAGAAGAATAAAAAAGAATTATTATTTATAATTCTTATAGTAGATAACTATTCAGTTTCAATACAAAAACCAATACAAGAGATTCCTTTGATGAATGAGGGTTTTTATTGACATAAATTTCACTAGAGATATTTGTTTTTTAGAATTATTTATCGTTGGAATCACATCTAAAATCTGAAGAACTTAATCATTTTTGCGATTAAATTTTTTTTGTCAGATAAAATTTGACAAAAATCAAATCTTTATTGAACGTAATTTTTTAATATTTTAACTTTATTCCCATATTTTATTGCGTGATAGATGACAAACATAATTTATAAACCAGTCTCGGTCAATAAAAATATCTTCTCAGGGTTTTTTATGCTTTTTTTAATTTATAATTTGTTAAAAAACCGCTGTGAGGAACTTTTTATTTATCCAGCAGTATAATTGTTATTATAGAAATATAATAGCTGCAGATTAAACGTTCTTAAATTAAAAAATCACAATAAAAATTAAAAAATGTGCTTGCTATAAAAAGACACCTTTTGATCAAACATCTTTGAATGAAAAATTCTATTCTGAAATCAGATATTTATAAGGGCTTTTAAAATAATTAAATTTACACGCGATGAAGTTTTCAGTCCTTGAGTAGAAGCATTTCAGGAAACAACTTATCTCTTGCACTTTTTAAAGCAAGTATGATGCTAAATAAGAGTTTTATCAAGCTATTTAGCTTATCCGTTGTTCAAAAATTTTCAAACAGTATTTTTGAAATTTTTTTATTACAAACAATATTTAATTGTTTTAAAAGTTAAATATATCATAAAATTTTTATATTTTTGTTTTTTAATCAAATGAAAACAAAAAAATTGTATCTGCTACTTCTTTGACTAGATATAAATTGATTTTAATTTTAATGGAAATAAAACAGTAAAGTGTTATCCTTAAAACTCTACTTGGCTTTAATTTATTGGAACTCTTTTATAAAAACACGATTTAACTTCTAAACTGAAATCTTTAAAATCTAATGTAGGCTTTTTTTTAATGCCTAACATTCAAAAAGATTAAGTTAAATTAAAATGTCGAGAGAGAAGCTTTGTTAAATTCCTTAATAAAGGGTGTGAATTTTCGAACAGTTGATCATAAGAAACTGCTAAAAACGATTTATTTTTGAAGATTTTTCGCTAGAAAATTAAATTAAATTTATTTTTTTATATGATGGAGAGATTAGCTATAGTTTAAAAAATTTCGAATTCAAATTATCATTACAAACAACAGCAAGTGTTATTTAGGTTAAAATTGGATTTTGATTTTTATCTCTGATTAGATTAAAAAAAAATGTTTAGGCATAAGTTCAAAATAAATTTTTGGAAAAAGAATTTCCATGTCGAATTAATCTAAAACTATTGTAAAATTATTATCAATTTATAAGAAAACCTCTGATGAGAAGGGCATTAAAAATTTTATTAACAGTATCAAATATTTTTATTTTATGAATTCTTTACAAAAATTAATTTTAACACATTATTGCACATTATTTTAAGACAAAAATTTCCCACGACTTAGCTCAAATTTATGTATTTATCATTTGAAAGATTTTAAATTAATTATTATCATCGTTATGCTAATTATTATTAGTAATTTATCCAAGTAATTCGCTGAATCACCTATTGACCTAAATCAATAACTATAAAGTTCATACTACATTATAAAGAACTTTTTATTCTACACTCAATAAAAATAGATCTTTCAAAATTTGATTAATCTAACTAGCCCTTTGGAAAACTTTAAAATCGATACAGAAATATTTTCGAGTAAATGAAACAAAAATTCTTGTTCAATCATCTCCAGAATAAAAGGTAATATTATTATTAAAAATTCATTCGATTTTAAATCAAATAAAAAATATCAATTAACAAAATTATGAGAAAAACAGAAATATTATTCATATTTAATTCGGTTTTCTTTTAGATTTCGTTAATTTTTTTGATAAATTCTTTTAACGACGAAAGAGGTTTGTTATTACAGCGCTATCAATATGTTTCAATCCCAAACATAAATACTACTAATATTTTAGGAAAAATTTTCTTTATTAACAACATCTATGACTCGAATATAATGAGTTAAATCATGTATTAATGTAAAAGACATTAACTATAATTTTAGGGTTTGTCATTAATGAGAGTATGATTGAAAAACCTAAAAATTACAATTAATTTTTTGAAAAAGAACAAGTGAACGATGCAAATTTACAAAGAGAGGTATTTTAAGATTTTACTCTGAAATTAAAGAAAAAATATTTATTCAAGTGATAAACAGTTTTATAAAATTTGTATATCGTCAGTTTAAAAATTCACTTTTCACAAAAAACGAGAATGTAATTGGGGGTGCTGAGGGGGGGGAGAGGTGAGGGGGGGAAGGGAGGGAGGGGGGAGGGAGAGGGGGGAGGAGAGGAGGGGGAGGGGTGGGGAATGGAGAGGGGAGAGGAGGAGAGAGAGGGAGGGGGGAGGGAGGAGGAGGGAGGAGGGGAGGGGGGGAGGAGGGGGACGTGAGGGGGGAGGAAGAAGGGGGGGGAGGGATGGAGAGGAGGGAGGGAGAAGGGAGGGGGGAGAGAGAGCAAGAGGGGGGGGAGGAGAAAGGGGAAGGAGGGGAGGGGGGGTGGGAGGAGGCGAGGGTGGGGGGGAAGTGAGAGGGGAGGAGGGGGGGGGGGGGGGGGGGGGTAGGGGGGAGGAGGAGAAGGGGTGTGGGGGGGAGGAGGGGTGGGAGGGGGTGGGGGGGGGGAGAGAGGGGGGGTGGAGAGGGGGGGGAGAGGGTGAGAGGGAGGGAGCGGGGGAGAGGAGGAGGGATGAGGATTGTTTTATTGGGAGATGGTGAAGGGTGGAGGATGAGTTTGTGAGTTTTAGTTTTGAGTATTATATAGGTTGTTACGGAGAGATGATATTTTTACTTTATTTTTTAAGTATTTTTTTTTTTTTTTTTTTATAATTTTTATTAAAATTTGAAAAATGTTTTTCGACAAGTGAGAGTAAATGCTAGAGTGGCAAATCGATTTGTCGGGTTTAAGATTGTATCCCTTTACCTCTACTTACATGTTGTACTTCAAGAGTTTTCAGCGTAAAAAAATATGAAAGAAAATAAAATAATAAGTGATTTATGATTATTGATTTGCGAAAATATTAATTTTCAATTTGAATTAATGTGAATCAATTATGACTTCATTTAAACTATAGAAAAGTTCCTCATCTAAAATTGCAACGAAAATCCATTCCTTACAAGCGCAACAGAAAATTTTATCGAATCTAATGAAATTTTTCAACATAATTCGTCTTCAATTTGCAAACATCGGTGTTTTTTATACCCAGTTGGCTTTGTAAAGTGACAAATCTATTCAATCGGATATGAACAGGGTTATTTGGAAACAAAATACATTCAAGGGTTGTTTTCCTTAACTGTCGAGTTCGTACTTAAGAACATATCAGTATTAGCGTAATTTAGGATTACACTTCACTTACTATATTTTTTTTCTTCTTATGGGGGGGGACGATCACTAAGAAAAGTCACTAATAATAACCCAGCTCTGTCACTAATTTTATACACAGATATTTTTCGATCTAACTTTCTTCAACCAAATGCAGGGATTTTTTCTTGAATTTCTTTTCGAACTCATAATTGCTGCTCTTTTGTTGATAAGGGATTTAAGTTTGTCCAAATAGCATCCATAATATGTTTCATTTACAAAAAATCAAGTATGAAGTTATGAATCAACCCCAATATAAGTCCGAACCACCGAAGTAAATGAGTTTAGTATTTGAAAAATTCTTTTTTTTTATTGTATAAATTCTTTTTTTAGGGAAAAAAAACCGATTTTTTAATAAGTGTGAATAGCATTTAAACGACTTTAAAGGGAAAGAAGAGACCAGTAAAATATTTAAATTTTCAAAATTTTTCATCAAAATGAGAAGAGATCATGTTAACTTTTCTTGGCGGAGGTTCTGCAAGAAATAATTTTTTATTTTTGTGCCCTTAGAATTTTTTGAGACACCTTTCTGGTGAGCAGCAAATGGTCATATTTTCAATATATTTTTTTATTCAAAAAAAACGGGTGTTTTAGATGACGGTGATGAAATTTGAAAATTGGGTATTTATATGACAATGGTGTGCATTTAACGATTGACCCCGTGTTTTGGAGCGTATAATTTTGAATCTTATACGGAGTCTATTCTGATATCAAGTAAAAAAATACTATTAGTGTTTTTAAATTTATTTGAAAAAAAAATATTCAACTTTATAGTAAAAATTTTTCTGTTCAACCGTAATTTTAAATTTTTTTCGTATAAGTGTTGGATCACGCTTAGGAGCCATTATTAAAAATATCTTAATTAATCTCGATGGTTCAGACTATTAATTAAATCCCACCGTCAACAATAAGTATGAATAAAATTTAATTTTTTTCTAAAAAAAATGATATAACTGTGAAAAATTTACAAGTCATGACTGATCGAGGTGCGATTATTGTAGGCAGGAAGGTGAATAATTCAACTACGAGAAAGATCAATGTGGTTATGATCCAATAATTAAAAACAAAAAATCAAATTAATAAAGTTCTTTTAATAATAAAATGAATAAAATTTAAAAAGTATTTTTGCAAAAATATTTTCAAAGATCCCACTATTGAGGTGATCTAAAAATCAAAATAAAAAAGTAAAACCTCCGTGTAGTTCCTTACTCACAGTTTTAACCAAGTAGTTTGTAAGTTTTTCTTATTATTTGAATTTTTGAATTTTGCAAAGTGAAATTAAGTTTGAGGATAATAAAAATTACATTATTGTTTCCTTGTTGATCGATTTAATTAATATATTCATTAAATAAAGTTGGTTTTAGAAATAAGACTCTAAACAATTTTCGATATAATTTTTGATAAATTTCACAAATCTCAACACAAAAAAGAACTTGAGAAAAATGGTGAATTATTTGATTTACTTGTTTCAAAATCCAGATAATTGATAGTTTTTGTTTGGACAATTTCGAAATGAATTTTGATTTCAAAATTTTTTATAGTTGTCAAATCGATCTGGATCAGTAATGTCGGGTCATTTAAAGATATTGAATGTTAAGTGAAAAAACAATTCATTTTTTATAAGAGATTTTTTAGTAATGTTATTTCAGCTAAACAAATAACCTATACATTAAAGTACGTTCATCGATTTCTGGATGATTGGTTCCAACTTTGATGAATAATTTCACTCTTTGAGGTTTGAAATCTTGTGGTATATTTTTCATCGTTCCATGTTAAGCGTCTCTCATTCTCCTATAAGAGAACATTTCCTTCTGGCTTATCTCGTTATTGTTAGAGGACTTTGATCAACAAAATAACAAGAATTTCTTTATCTTTAAGGTCATAGGAATAAAGCTAATACTTAATAATATCTCCAACTTTTATAAATCAATTATTTTTACCTGTTTGGGTAACATTAGCCATCCTGTAGTGATCCCACTCGTTCGTATCATGTTAGCTTGTGGAGAAAAGAGAGAAAAGAAACCTCGCTCAAAAGTGCTGTAAATCAGCCTTTCTTTTGTTTATTTTTTGAATTTCTAGAATGACGCCAGCTTTTTAAATTCTTAATAGTTAAAACTTGAGTTCATTCGTAAACCCAATAAGTTAAATATTCAGTTCGAGTGGATATTTTAATATCTTTACATAATTTCACAGCTGTACAAAAACAGAGCATTTATTGTTAATTTTCCTTTTTTTGACTTTCAGATCGTGTCTTTAGCTCTTAATAAAGCTTAATATGATGCACTTTATAAAAATTTTAAATAAAAAGAAAAATTATATCGGATTTTATACATGAACTTTTTATTGTTTCAATTGAGTTTATGTCAACCTCGGTGCTAAAATAGAGTTATTTTAAAAACCTTTTGGGGTATTTAACTAGCGTGATCCCAAAGAAGTAAACTGATTCAAAAAATTTAGTCCTTTTTTATTTTTTCATTGAAATTAATAATTACAGGAAAAATTTTTTTTCACTCTTGGTGTCTTGTTAACGTGATTAAGGTCTCTAAAAATTCAATCTGTTGGTTTTTATTATTTTGGTCAGAGAAGAGTTAGAGTTTCTCCGTTATTCCAAACTTATAAAAAAGTGCAATTTCTTGTGACTTTCAGACTTTTTCAGTTAGTGGGGAATGGAATAAAAATTGAGATAATCAAGAACCAATTCAATTTTAAGAATCCTCCATTGAAATTATATGTATCATATTTGTATTGCGGTCAGCAGCCAAAGACTGACAGGAAACAATCTTCTTTTAACAGTGGGTGGATGGTTATGTTGGTCTGTTAGTGGAAATTTTGGGTTTGTAGTACTAATTCAAAAGTATAAAGATAATTTATGAATCTAGTGAAATTTTCAGTCAAGGTGGTCATGAAACGCATATCTCCCAAGCTTCAAGAATATTCTTCAACATCACATTACAGTTGTCGATGAAAACCGAGATACAAGAGGTATAAACTTAACAATGGCGAAATTGGGTACTTTTTAGGAACTCACCATATGAAAAAAATTTAACTGTTATTCTCCTTTCCATTTATAAAAAATTCAAGTGTTTATTTTCAATTGTTCGTGAAAGCGAAAAAAAAGAAAAAAAAGAAAAGAAAATCAATGTTGCCCCATTGGTCTTGATTGTGGCATTTTCATAGGAAAACATAATTATGATGAAAAAATACTTTGAGACAAATCTTAAACGTTATTTTGTTTAAAAAGAAGACAAGTTTTTCGAGGATAGGAATGATATTATTTTCCATTCTTTTTATGCTGTCATAACACAGACCGCCAGAGAATGCTTAAGGACCGCCTAAGGATTTCAAAAAATCAATCTTTCTTTTGTGTTAAAATTTTAATCATAAAAAATTAAATAAGGCTGAATTTTTAAATTTCTTTCACATTTTATAAGAGTTGTTTAAACAATTTAGAATATTATCATAAAAGAAATAGTTTTGACGATCATAATCACACACAAACTAGTATCGATAAAATGTTTAACAAGATTTTTTTTCCTTTCGACGACTAATAAAATAAAAAATTTTTACTAATTATTTTAATTAACAACCAAAATCATTATAATTCGAACCTGAGAACGATTTTAGCAAAGAAATTTAACCAATTGTCCAAAGTCTCTAGTTTTGTCTTGATGTATAAACTCCACTTAAAGTATATCATGTCAACCCAAAAAAACTTGAGTTAAATGGTGTGTAAAAATATAAATGCCTTTTTTGCAAATAATCTTAAAAGAAATTTTGTTCAAAAAAATATAACAGTCAATTTTGAGACTTTTGACCAGTTTAAAGATACAAAATTGCAATGTAAAATAAATTTCACTAATGATTCAGAAACATTTTTAATATTTTCAATGAATT